>CALNHX010006809.1:40000-83423 GCA_940337035.1 Agriotes lineatus
TTGTTTACTTTTAAGACTTCAATTAGAACTGTGGTAGATATTTTTGAATATCTGGAGATAAATATAGAAGTCATACAGGAACATTAGTATTTTTGCCATATGCATCGTTAGTTTACTGAAGGGCGCAAAAATGTTGGCTTGCCTACAATAAAAGTTTGCCTAGTTACGGCCCTGCTCACGGTGTCGTGGATTGTAGTTTTTTGCCAAAAATCTTCTCTATCACTTCGTTTCCCCAGCTATTTATATCGCTTCTTTCCATTTTTCAAGAACTAGTGGTACACATTCTCTTAAAAAAATTCTCAGTAATCGTTAGTGTTGTCAATGCACGGAAATCCGTTCTTTAGAAATCCTGAATTTCTCTGGCACCTGGCAACGCTGTTGAAGGATCGACAACACTGTTCGCATTTTGCTCATTGTCATGAGACGTTGTCTTTATCTATGATAAGACGCCCAAACGGCTTAAAAGGTAACATAAAACCTACGTTTGGTTTGGTTTCTGCCTTTGAGGTCCCGTTAATTAAAGTGGTGTTAGTGCTATTGTTTAACTCCTGAAAGATTTACACCCAAGAAGTTTTAGAGCAAATATGCACACAGTTGTATACATTGCGTCATTGCAGTTAAACAAGTAAATCATCGAGTATTCTGTTGTGAAACTGAATCAGAATTCCAGTATCAGAAGCCATTAAAACTGCAGAATGCAACTCCAAGCAATCGCCCATTATCAGAGGTATGGATTTTAGTTTGTCATGATTTAGTTTTATTAAGATAATGAATTTTTAGCCACCTAGAAATTCCAAATGTTTCAATTTTATCACCAATTGATTGCCAATGTTGACGGTAATTTGACAAGTCTCGATCGTATTTCAAATTGGTCAACACTAACTACTACCCTTCGGAACTGCCTTTTTTTATACCAAGGACGAGGAAAATGCTTCCTACAAGGTGAGCTTATATTATAGGCTGCTTTTCATTAAAACTATAAATTCTACCATTTACCGAGATGGCCAATCAATATTTAATTCTTGTTAAACCTTTGGCAGTACCTACTGTACTTTATTTGAGGACGTCACACCATTGCACTGGTATGTTGGTAAACTTTCACTCGTACAGTGAAAGAAGGATATCCAACGCACTAGTGTGATTAAGCAACTGAATCCTAAAGCGTGTAGTTGGTGGCATAACAAGTAGCCACTGTCAATCTGTCAGATTCGATGTTAACAGGTTAGGTTTCGTAATGCAACAATGCAGGTACTTTGATTTAGATCTATAGACATGATTTTGTTGGAGCTGACAACAAAATAATCACTTATAGTACCATGAATAGTCAAAGTTATATCAACTATTTTTGCGGTGGCATCACGAATGTTCATTGCGTTTCGGTACGATTAGGGCGAGTGCGCTAGTACGAGTTCTAATCCTAAATGCCATGGACATGAGTAGTGATACCATTGCAAGAATGGTATTCGAGGGACTATTGAATGAACCAAACTATTTTTTCAAATTAGTTTTCAGTAAATCTAGCAACGAACTACTGCGAGTAACTTTCGTACGCTGGCGTTCCACGACATTCTTCTTTCTCTCCTATATCGTTATTGTGATTTAGCTTGCCATTTGTTCTTCATTCGTCTCGTGTATCTTCCAAAATGGAAGTCCAAGACGATGATGGTGCGTGGTAGCTTAGTAAAAGCAATCCATCTGCAATTAACAACATGTATTGTTGTTTGTTTGTTTGTTTGTTAATGGACAAGGTTTAGGCATGCAGAGTACCAGGTACCTTAGACACCGACTGCTTTGGTCATATGGTCAAAGTCCTACTTAGAATTTTGCCGAGACTAAGGAGTTCCAACCCTAGCAAGGGATCTTTTACATGCTACACATCGTAGTAACATGGGACCCACGGCTTTACATCACTTCCGAATGATGGCATTCTGTGGAAGCTTTCATCTGCATTTTTTTTATGTATTGTGAGATTGAACTTGTAACTAGTCAATAATCAATATACCAGAGCCAGATCAGCAACATTGCTTGCTCTAATTTCTTTTGTTTTTGATTACGCAATATCTTGAGTACTTCCAACTTCGAAAGTGTAATTAAATGATTTTGTTTGAAAAATCCTTAATATCCCCTATAAGATACTTGAGAATTTTTAGTAATATAATTAAGGGTAATCTACAGGGTCTGGCAACGATGAGGGGTGGACGATATTTCTAAAACTATGCTAGTTACAAAAATTTTGTTTTTCGATGACTGACATCCAAAGTAGATTTTTCTGTCAGTTGATATTAGCCGCTGAGTGAGTGTTTTTAGCATTTTGCTGCTTGCTGAGCGTTTTATATTTTCGCTTGAACAAAATAGTGAGCCATGTTAGAATGTTTCTTTGACAATGCTAGTCATTTGTTTAAATAATCGTGTCACATATCAGACTACGCGTGTAATTTTAAATTTATTGTCAATTGATATTGTACAAATCATAGCTCTCGAAAATAATAAACAATAGACGTTATTGAGAATAGACGTTAGTTAATTACTATTTAATCTTTGCTTAGTGTCTAAATGAAATGTATTTATGCAAGGGCGAGTTTGGCAAGTTAACTGCCATTTGAAATACGTGTCAATCTGTGTGAATTGAAAAGGGCAGGTAAAATATTGCAGAACTTGAATGGTAAATACCTATATTGTGCTACGCCTCAACCAGTGATATTCATGCGAAGGCAGCAAAAATGCACTTTCAGCTTTTAACCTACAATATCTTTATATACAGGGTGAGTTAAGATAGCGACACCCCCCTGTTAGTTCATTTAATATTGATATTAGAAAAATAATTTGTTAACAAAAGATGTTCAGAATTATATGCTCTATATTATGGTACATTTATTTTATTTCATGGCTTACTGAGGTTTGAGCAGTGACATTCAACTTTTTTATTTTAAATGACACTCTGTCAATTTTTTACATTTTTTCGGAAGAACTATCTTTTCTCTATACGGTGCTATAAAAATATTGTGGTGTTAGATGGGAAAATTACACCGTTAAACACGGTTAAAGTTGAAAAATGTCCAAATTTAGCAACTTCATCTAGTAACCTTGTTTCGTGGCAGTAACAGTAAAAAATTTGTTTTAACATTTTTTGTTGGAGTCAAATGACAAAAATAACACCGTTAAGGTGGTAAAATGATAATGTATCGAAAGCGGCAAGTTTTTATTAATAAACAATTTATTCTATGAATACAAAAGAAAGTATCGAAAGACATAACCAAAATGAAAACACCTAAAATCTATTCGAATTTGCTAAATGTTCAAAATTACCCCCATTCTGGTCAATACAGGCTTGTAAACGCATTATGTGATTGTGTCTAACACTGTTTAATATTTCAGCAGTAATAGTGGAAAACGCATTTCTAATTCTTATTTTCATGTCGTCAGGAGTAGTAGGTGCTGTACTGTACACAATATTTTTTATGTGACCCCACAGAAAAAAATCTAGTGGCGTTAAACCTCGCGATTTAAAAAATTTCGAACCATTCTGCCGTAGTGGGGTGGCGCACCATCGTGCTGATAATAACTTCCCTGCCGTATATTTAAAGGCACATCCTCTATTAAATCAGGAAGGATTTCTTCAAGGAAATTAAAATAGGTCTGACCTATTAAAGTCCCATAAAAAAAATGTGGCCCTATCACATGATCGTCGATTATTCCTGCCCAAACGTTCACCGAACGACCAGATATGGTGGTTATCAACATTTCTCATCCAATGAGGGTTTTTGGTTGCATAATAGTGTAGATTGTGTCGATTCACTGAACCGGTATTCTTGAATGTGGCTTCGTCAGTCCAAAAGATTTTTCGTAAAAAGTGCATCTCTGTTCTGAATATGTTCATTAACCAAATGCAAAAATTTGTCCGACTCACATAATCGTCGTCTGTGAGTTGTTGCATCAGACACAAATGGTAAGGATGAAATTTGTGTTTTTTGATAATACGAACAATTGCGGTTTGGCTAATACCTGTTTCTGATGACAAATTTCTTGTACTGATATGTGAATTGACGTTTATTGCACCTAAGACATCTATTTCAACGTCTTCATTAATTACAAATCCATTTTGCTGACATTTCTGATATTGAATGGATCCAGTGTCGCGAAATCTTCTTAAAGTTTTTCGAAAAACTTCTCTACTTGGTTGCCTTCTATCAGAAAATTTTTCTAAATACAAACGTTTAGCCCTCTTAATGACACAATTGGATTCACCGATTACTAGAATCATATCTACCAAGTCTGTTGAAAAATAAACGTGGTTAGGTATTGTAAATGCACTTATTATTTCGGTTTTGAGTTAGGGAAACGTCAAAACACAAAAAATGTGACAACTAATTTTTCACTGTTTTGTTTGATGGCTACTAGATGAAGTTGCTAAATTTGGACATTTTTCAACTTTAATCGTGTTTAACGGTGTAATTTTTCCATCTAACACCACAATATTTTTATAGCACCATATAGAGAAAAGATAGTTCTTCCAAAAAATGTAAAAAATATACAGGGTGTCATTTAAAATAAAAAAGTTGAATGTCACTGCTCAAACCTCAGTAGGCCATGAAATAAAATAAATGTACAATAATATAGAGCATATAATTCTGAACATCTTTTGTTAACAAATTATTTTTCTTATATCAATATTAAATGAACTAACAGGGGGTGCCGCTATCGTAACTCACCCTGCATATAAATAATTCTCCTGTACGTGTGTACGTGACTGAACTCCTCCTAAACGGCTCAACCGATTTTGATGAAATTTTCTGTGTGTGTTTGAGTGGGTCCCTGGATGGTTTAGATTCACAATTGGACCCGGTTCTAGGAATTTAAAAAAAAATCTTTTGACGACTTCCTTTTTTTAAATTGTTTTAAGATTTCTCGCATATCAGAACATATAAACCCCAAAATTTCACTCCCCCCACCACCCCCCAATATTTTTTAAAATGAACAAAATCGAAAATTCGAATATCGAAAAAACGTTTGCTGAACCCGCTAATGCAGGCAAACTAACGTTCGGGCAGGACAACGTCTGTCGGGTCCGCTACCCCTTAGGGGGTGAAATGGGATAAATAAGCCTAAAAATCGATATGGGTGTCGTTATTGAGGTTTTTTGGGACGTTGATTGCGAAAATGGTATTTATTTTTAAGTCCAAGATGATGAACATGACAAAATTAAAAGAGAAAAATTATTTTTGGGCAGAACAACGTTTGCCGGGCCAGCTAGTACTATTATATAAAAGTTGTAGATATGAAGGTAGTGCACATTACTAAAATATTTATGATTATACAGGGTGACTAGGGTTTCCAAGTCCCGGGACCAAAAGTGTTTTCGGGACTTACGAGCTAAATTTCAGGTCCCGGGACTAGTCCCGACGATCCCGAAAATGGTCCCGAAAGAGAAATAGTGTACAGGTGAAATTTCCGAATGAAATTTCCAAAGAAAAACAAGTGACTGATTTTTGAGGTATTATCAATTTTATGCAAAAAATACTAAATTTCAAGTGACTGTTGTAACAGAAAACAATTGAATGAAAGGTACCAAAAAATTATATTTTTAAGAATTACCTTTCAAGTGTAAAATAGTGGCTTTAGGTATTGTAAATTTAAGTTCAATTTTTTTACTTTTACAATAAAGGAAGTATTGGATTCTTCGTTCTTTGTACTCTGGTGTTATAAAAACTTTTCTTGCAGAAGTCTCTGCTGCCAACGATTTTTAATTTTGAAAATGCAGCTTTTGCCCACATGTAAATCTGCTGCGACTCGACTCAGCGACCAGTTCTCTTCCAGTTTTGTAATAGCTCGCATTTTCTCTGCTTCTGACAAATGTCTGGGAGTTTTCCGAGTTTTCAGTTCTATGACAGTTGATGCCAAACGTAAACGTCAAAACTCGACGTCTATGATTAGAATATCGTATTACAAGCTAAAAATCTGCCGTGCACTTTGAGTTGGCCGCAACAGTATGTAGATGCGACAGCAAGCTTTTGAAGAAAATTGCATAACCGGAAGTAGGTGTTTACTCTTGTGATTTTTCAGTTTTTTTAGATTTTTTCAAAAACGGCTCTAACGATTTCCTTCAAACTGTATATTTCTATTACATTTTTAATGTGTATTGACGTGAGATAAGTGATTTTCCAGTTGAATACCTCTAAAATGGGTTTCTTTTGTTTTTTTTCTATTTTTTGTATTAACTCCTATTTTAAGTACAACACCCGGTATATTAATACATTTTTGAATTCAGCTTAAAATTCTAGAGAAAATTTGTCTCTGGATCTAATGCTCTATTTTGTACCGTTTTTGTAGAATTTGTAATTTTTGAAAATTTTTGACAGATGCTGAAAAATAAAAAATCAAATTTTTGGCTAATTATAAGATCACTGTAAAAGGAAGTGGTGTGCGTGTATCACACCAGATTTTTTTTCATTGGTCTGTCTGTGTGTCTGTCTGTCTGTGAACAGAATATCTCAAAAACGAAAAGAGGTATGGCGTTGAAACTTCATATATAAGTTTTGTATAGTATGTAGATGCGACAGCAAGCTTTTGAAGAAAATTGCATAACCGGAAGTAGGTGTTTACTCTTGTGATTTTTCAGTTTTTTTAGATTTTTTCAAAAACGGCTTTAACGATTTCCTTCAAACTGTATATTTTTATTACATTTTTAATGTGTATTGACGTGAGATAAGTGATTTTCCAGTTGAATACCTCTAAAATGGGTTTCTTTTGTTTTTTTTTCTATTTTTTGTATTAACTCCTATTTTAAGTACAACACCCGGTATATTAATACATTTTTGAATTCAGCTTAAAATTCTAGAGAAAATTTGTCTCTGGATCTAATGCTCTATTTTGTACCATTTTTGTAGAATTTGTAATTTTTGAAAATTTTTGAGAGATGCTGAAAAATAAAAAATCAAATTTTTACCTAATTATAAGATCACTGTAAAAGGAAGTTGTGTGAGTGTATCACCCCAGATTTTTTATTTTTTTTAGTAAATAATACTGACAGTTGTAAGTAAAACAAAACACCAGAGCCTTCTAAATCTAAAGGTTTTAAAAACGAATTGCTATCCACAATTCTTTGATCATGGATATTTTTGAAGTGAATGATTTTAGGACATGTTTATTAGAGTTTTTCTCTTGTTTTTTGATGCAGAATAACCCTCTTATATTTTTGTGGGCTTACTGCAAAAACTGACTAGGTCAAAAATTGAAGTTTTTCACAAATTGAGGTTAAAGTTCAAAGGCTCAAGTAAAGCAGCTATTTCTTTACTGTAAGCTCGATATCGGTTGTAATAGTAATTTACGATGCAAGTAACGTTATCAAGCTTTTTACATTACGAGAGAATAGTTTGAATGAACCAAGCGAGTAATGTAGAAAGCAGATAACGCTACGTATTTCGTAACACGGTTTATTTTATCCTAAAATACTAATCTTTTAAAAAAATAGGAAAAAATGGTTATTAATGATAATGACACTTACAACAGCGAGTGGTGGTATCACTAGTAAGATAAAAACTCAATATTGTATTTTTGATAGCACTGCCAGGTTATGTTAAATTTGAAATGTTCAGGTTAAGTTTTGCGTCAGTTTGTGTCAAATAACAAACAAAACCTAACCTACTAACATCGAATTTGACATAGACTGACAATACGCTTCAGTGCTGTCAACATGTGATTAAATGCTAATAAAGTATCGTTATGTTATTTTTCTTAACAACACTAGTGCTGTTAAATGCATCTTAACGCAACTCGTTGCTAAGGAGTTATTGTCATAATAACATAATAGGATAAAATAAATACATATAACATGACTCTTTCTCGTGAACTAATTGAAACGGGTGTATTTTTTCTATTTTTGCCAAAAATATTACTTGGACAATTTTTTATTGTAGAAAAATAATCCATATTTGACTTAGTCAAAAAGACTTCCAATAAAAATTATAGTAAAAATTAAAATTTATTTAGGTTTACATTATATTTAGGTAAACTTAAATTAGTTAATCAGATTCTAATTCTGTATCACTTTCAAAAGCAGTTAGTTCCGGTGTTATAACTTTCTTTTTCTGGTCAACTGGAATTGATTTATACCAAGCATGGTACTCTGATGGAATATTCTTGCTTGAACACAGCTTAAGAAGGCTGTTTTTCTTCTTAGGTGTGGGCAAAAGACATACAACGGCACGACTGGGCACGTTTAAAACTATTCAATAAATCATTGATTGTATAAATGGCAACATTCTTCTTAGCAGTCTTAATAGCACTATTTCAAATCCACCACCATGTAAGAGTGCCCCTTCTCCAAAAAGTTGTGCTGTAAAGTCCATTTTTTTCCTATAATAATTTTCAAGGTCAACTTTCTAAGGGATAAGTTGCATTCCTGCAGGGTCCCTAGTTTTAATAATGTTGGTACCTAAATTTTTAGTTCTTTTGCTTTGCCATTTTGTTAGATATGTCATAATAGTGGGTAAAACAAACATAGTAAAATATTGCAAATTTATTAATTACAGTCAAACTCACTTATAACGAGCACGGGTATTACGAGATCCCGGGTGTAACGAGCATTTTGAAAATGAAAGTTTGAAACTGTATTTATTTAACGCTAATATTTCCCGCCTAATACGTGCTTAAATCCCGGAAATAACGAAATAACTTCTGTAATGTTTAAATTGTGAATAACTGATGTCTTATAAGTTTGTGGTGATTCAGCTCTTAAAGATTAAATTTTGCAACTGGCCCAAAATTCTCGGAATTTCTTTTTGGTAAGCAAATTTAAAAGCCGTTATCTTCGATCTTTTGTAGCAAGCACGTACTACTGTAATTCTATGACCAGTTTCAAGCTTTCGTCCTGTCAGATTAAGTTACGGGGAAAGTAAGCGTTTTGTCTGGGTAGGTAGGTACAGTCAGTGTTGTTCCTGTTAGTACAATTGTACTAAATTTAGTACCTTTTACGTTCGTCTGTACGTTTAGTACATCGTTTTCAGTTTTAGTACACTTTTTAAAAGATGAAATTTTTTAAACATAAACCAATAAAAATGCAGTACTGTTACGGCAACGCATGTGGCAACAGCGGATGTATTTTTTGTTGCGAATTTTGACGTGCTCAGAAGGTCCTCGTCTCTGGGAATACCTCTTCTGTAAACGCGTTCTCAACTCTCGGCTCTCGCTCGCACGGAGTTAGTTGTTGTTTCTGTTTCTGTCACATGCAAGAGATACGCCGTACGCAACTGCAACGTATTCATTTTTTGTCACGTAATCACGATTCACATTATGTGTGGAAGTTGGAAGTGTGACCGTGTGCGGTGTGGGTGAGGTCTGAGGTTCTGTCACATCACAGCGACAATGCATAAAGAATAATAATAGTTTTTATGCTGTGGTTCCGTTGTAAAATATCGGTCAAATATGGAAAAGTGAGTATTAAAAACATAATTTGTAATTTTATATAATAAAGTAGTCGATTTTCTAAATACGGAAGAAACATGTTTAAATTTTTCCGCCTATATAATGTTGGTATTTAGTACATTTAGGTATCTTTTAGTACATTTTTCTGTCGCACTTTAGTACAAACAAAAATTCTCTACGAACAACGCTGGGTACAGTGCGGCTTAACTGACCAAAGGGATAAATCTTAATGTTCCAACCCTTTTTATCACGAGTAGGCACCTGAATTCAACTAACTTTTTACTTTCTCGCATACGGTAGTATCGAGAAAGTATTGTAATCGTCAAAAAAATCGACTTCGAGATTTTGACGAATCTTGACGTTTTAGACCTCCTAGAGTCCGAAAAAACCATTTTTCGAATTATGTCTGTGTGTGTGTGTGTGGACACGATAACTTAAAAACGAAATAAGCTAGACCCTTGAAATTATGTACATAGTCATTATTCAAAATTTGTAGATTCCTATCAAATTTTGAGCGAAATCGGTTAACCGGAAGTGGCACTTTACCTAAACAGGTAGCGGTACCTATTCAAGTAAAGTACCAGTTTGCTTCGAGATATTTGAACAAAATTATGTACATACATTTCTTACGAGGGGAACTAGAAAAGTTATCTACCTAACTATGAAACAAATTACATACGGTTTTTTAAATAATTTTATTTCAACGCACTTATGCCATTTGCCCTTCAAAGAGTTAATGCCCGTTGAAAAAAAAGATTCTTCTTGGGTGTCAAAATAGTCCTTGACTGCCTCCTTCAAATGCTCGTCTGTTTCAAAACGACGCCCTCTGAGATCCTTTTTTAGGTTTCTGAATAGATAGAAGTCGGACAATGCCAGATCCGGACTATAAGGTGGATGGTTCAGCTCAATAAAGCGGCATTCCTGCAGAATTGGTTTGATTTTGGCGGCCTTATGCACGGTCGCGTTGTTATGAAGGATGAGCGATTCACCCTGTGATAAATTTGGACGTTCTTTGACAATAGCTGTACACAGCTTTTTGAGGGTATTACCATAAACCTCTGCAGTGATTGTAGGGCATTTAGGCATATATTCAATCAAAAGAATACTTTGCATGTCCCAAAAGATGGTTGCCATGAGTTTTCCAGCTGAAGATTGCGTGCGGGCCTTCTTTGGGGGAGGAGACCCCTTATACACCCATTGCATAGACTCTAATTTCGTGTCAGGGTTCCAGTGATGTACCCAAGTCTCATCACCAGTCACTATCCGCATTAAGAAGTCGGGGTCCGCTTCCAAAGATTCCAAATTGTTTCTACAAATTTTCTGTCTACGCAACTTTTGCTCAGGAGACAATAATCTGGGAACCCACCTTGCTGAAACTGTACTCATGCCCAGTTTGGAAATATCCAATGCTGTAGTAATGGTGAAGACTTTTATACTGCGATCCTCAAGAACCATGGCTTCCACTTTCTTGCACGTTTCAACATTTGTCGCTTCTGCAGGTCTTCCACTTCTGAGATCATCTTCTATAGATTCCCGTCCCCACCGAAATTGTTTTGACCAAAACTTAATTGTGAAATATGACGAAGCATCGTCTCCATACACCGCAATCATTCGTTCGCGAATCTTTTTCGGATTGTTGCCTTCCTTTGTAAGGAATTTTATTACACTTCGATGCTCTAATTTCAAAAGACTCATTTTTAGACACAAAACACTCCACAAAATATAAAATTACTGACGGATATGAATCAAATTTTTCATGCAACAATTAAAGACTTGTCACTGTTTGACATTACAAGCTGAAGCTTATCAATTGTTTCTATCATGGCTAGGTAGATAGTTTTTCTAGTTCCCCTCGTATGTAGAAAAACTACCAGATATTACATTTCAGCATGATCGGTTAACTGGAAGTGGCATTTTACCTAAACAGGTAGCGGTATCCATTCAAGTAAAGTACCAGTTTGCTTCAAGGTATTTGCACGAAATTTTGCACATACATTTATTATTGAGAAAAACTCCCAGATATAAAATTTCAGTATGATAGGTTAACCTAAAGCGGCACTTTACCTAAACAGGTAGTGGTTACCTGAAAATGTAATTGTATCGCTGTATGTATATACATTGCAATAAACTTTTCAAATTTGCTAGAAAACAATTAATTGGTAAAATCTTCTGTGAAAGATCATTCGTTGCCGCGCACCGCAATGCATGTTAAAAGGATCTCGATCGAAGAACATAATTCGAACCCTATTTAAAACAATGGCGGCGCGCGATGAATACAACTATACCAAGTACCAAGGCGAATGCGAGAAATTCTAGGGGAGCACACTCCCGATTTTTTCTAAGTAGAGTAAAATAAACTACATATTTTTTTAAATATTGTTTTATTATACAAAATAGTAAATGTATCATAAACATTGACAGAGTTTGAATAAAATGAAAAGCAATGTAAAAATACAGAAATTAATAGTAAACAATAACAAAAATATGTATTGTATTATCGATAACATCATTTTACCTTGCGCTGTAGATGCTGGTGCTTTATGCGCTTGCATCTGGCGGTACAATGCTCAACTTGCCCCGGATTCGGGATACAAAGTTGGAGCGCACCTTTTGTGCTTGCAAGCAAAAATATGTATTTAAATAAAAATAGCAAAATTGATATCTAACGGCAAAGCGTTGTGGTCTTTCTTTTATAACCTTGGGCTACGCAAAATGCTAGAGGCTTTCCCGATTTTCTGATAAACAATTTGAAAAAAGTCCAGCTAGAATTTAAGCGCTTACCGGCAATCATCCTAACATAATATAGTAGATATAGTTTTGCCGCTTGATAATAGTGTTATAGCACTTTTGAAATAAATCTACTTATAGTCCCATTATATACCCATTTTTAAATTTGCCATGCATATATTTATACTTGAAATTAAAAACCTCATTCTACCAGATTTTCCACTATACCACTAACTACCAAATTTCGCCACTAGATGGTGCTCTCAATCCACCAAATTTACAGTCGCTTTATATACACTAACGTTAACAGTCTGGCCATATATGGTCACGATTCCCATTGGTGCCGCCATTTTATGTCTTGCGTCATTATGACAATAAGATTTAAATTTCAAAAATGTCAAAGTCACATTTACTCAAATAAAATAAGTTGACATTCAATCAACAAAACTCGTTTAAAATGCGAGTACATAGTTAAAAACTGATCATAATTTCTAGAAACAACTAGAACTATAACTTATTAACGGTAAGCTGACAAGGTTTAAAGAAATTTATCAATTTCAAAAATTTTCTTCAGATATGAGGTATTTCTGTGCAGTCGGATGCAAAAGCAAATCTGAAAAATGTGTGCTAACGGAAACTTTCCTTAGGAATAGGGACAGACGAAACTTATGGACAAAAAAATGAATAGAGAGAATTGGTACCCGAATGGAAATAGAAGAATTTGTAAAAAGCATTTTGCAGATTGTATGTGTGAAAAAGCACGAGTTGGTGGCAAAAAAGACTTAAGGATAATGCTGTTCTAACATTATTTACTTTCTCATCGTCTGCTTCGGAGCCTACAGCCATTGAAAATACCAATGTCTTTATAAACAACTGGTCAAATTTTAAAATTACATTAGCCGTCCAAAAAAACTGATTGTATCGACGTTTAAATTTTAGGTATGGAGTCTTGTGCATTGGAATGCAAAAATAGGTCTGAACATAGTATTAAGGTGAAAAGCTTCCCTAGAAATATAAAAGGAGGGTTTGCGGTCAAACAGGTTAATCGAGCATATTAGAATAACATAAAAGGTCAGAATAGAATCTAAATGTAGAAGCATTTTATGTAAATAAAATGCATATTGTTGATATAAAACATATTGCAACTTGTAATCAATTAGAAAAGTTTATTATATCCAAAGTCATCGGTGTTCGTTTAAGAATAGCTGAAACGAAAACGAAAAAGCAGAATACACATCGAAGCAAATACAGTTGTACTTCTGTGGCAACGCACAATGTAGGCTAGGTATATAAATTAAGTGGGAAATTATGAAAACTAATTTTAACCGTATTAGACTGTATACTCACTGTTTTATTAGTTTTGGGATCACTTTAAGTTCTGTAGATTTATTATTATTTATGTCAGCACTAATAAAATTTATAATATCTCATTGATACGACATTGTTTGTTTTACTATTTAGTAATATCGAGAGATCCAAAAAAAAACTGTTCCTCAGCGGGCTGTGGAAATTCAACGTATGAATAATATGTTGGTGACACTGTACGTCAATGTCAAATTCGAGGTTATCAGGTTAGGTTTTCCGTCAGTTATGACACAAAATGACGCAAATCCTAACCTGCTAACCTCAAATTTGACATTGACGTACACTGTCACCAACATATTATTCATACGTTGAATTTCCACAGCCCGCTGAGGAACAGTTTTTTTTGGATCTCTCGATATATTTACTTATAGTAAGCATCTATTTAATTAATAGTAGATTATGTTATTAGGAGTAAAAGTGATACTTTATGTGGCGAAGCTGAAGTTTATTTAGCCGAACGTTAGTGAGGCAAATAATTCAGCTAAGCCACATAAAGTCACTTTTACTCCGAATAACATATACTATTTTCTCCGCAAACGTATTCAGGTAAATTTCAGGCGAGCACTGTACCCCTGCGCCAACCTCTGTTGTTCAGATAACGCGCAACTGTAATGATATATGAACATACTGAATCACCCGTGCTAATAGCACACGGCCACAGCAGCTGTCACACCATAACCCACGGCGACAGATGCTCCGATCCGCTGCTTAAAGGTTTATTTAAATTAAAACTTTTTCGTACTTTTTTGAAAATAAAAACCGGCCTACGAACTAATTCTAAAAATTAGCAAAATTTTAAGCCATCATACAATTTAATCGGTCCAGTATCTTCGGAGGAGATAGCGAACAAACATAGAAAGAAAGAAAGAGAGCAACCATTTTGTGTGCTTAGGCAGATAAAGTACGCAAAAGTCGCTATTTTGTCTGCTTAGGCAGATAAAGTGACACTTTTACCTTGTCAATAAAGACAAATAAGTTGTCACTTTTGTGACGTTTGCGGATAAACTATTTTCCAACACCAACCCCGCCACTGCTTTTGACCCGCCACTGGAGGCGGCCATATTCTGTCTTATGTCATAAGTGACATTTCATATGGCCAGACTGTTGTATATAAAGGGACTGTAACCAAATTTAGTGGAAATTCCACCAAGTTGGCAACGCTGCTTATCAGCATTCGAAAACAATTTAAGCGAGTGTAAAAAGTTGAAGCAGTGTGAAAAATGTGACGTCGACAAAAGCTTCGTTAATTGGTTTAAAGTTCAAAGGAACGCCGGTTTACCCATTAGTGGACCAATTCTTAAAGCCCAAGCGCTGTACACAATATGTAAGTTCATAATGAATATGTTAATTGTTTAATTTGTACAAATATGTACGTAAGTACATATATTCTATAAAACATATGAGATTTTTTGAAATTTGTAATTTGTACTGACATACCTGCCTGTATTGGTTTTTGGGTCAACTTGGATACTACGAATAACGGGTATAACGAGCAAAAAAACGCGGTCCCCGAGATCTCGTTATAACCAAGTTTCACTGTATTAAACTTACAATATTTGAAAATAAACATAATGAACGTTTGAGTCCATGTAAAAAAATGAAATTTGTCAAGAGTTGAAATTAAGAAACTTTGACATTCAAAATTGACACATAACCATAATTTTGAAAAAGTTCTACCAACACGAGGTATAAAAATTTCCTAGCGGTTTACTCACATATCTACCAACATTGTAACACTTTGACAGTTATTATAGAAAAAAAAACGTACTTTATGATCGCAACGTGAGTTGCTGTACAATGTACAGTCGTGTGCAAATAAATCTGGGACAGTGTTTTTTTCACATGCAGATTCAGTTAAGAATTGAAGAATATCTCCATGGATTTCCTGCTATCAGAAAGAGTTACATTAAACTTGAACAGGTACTGAAACCCGTAACTCTCTCTGATAAATGGAAATCCATGGAAATATTCTTCAAATTCTTAACTGAATCTGCATGTGAATAAAACACTGTCCCAGATTTATTTGCACACGACTGTACATAAATAATGCGGCAATAAATTCCATAACAGAAACCATTATTTGGAGGCGCCACTTCATAAACAGTGAAGCTGTAGGTTTACAATTTTAGTGGGTAATACATTTGGGACACATCGGAAGAACGTATTGAAAGTATACTGTAAGTCAAACAAAACACTTAAAAAAGTTCTGTCTTCAATTGCTCGAAGTTTGTCAGCAGCTTTTGCAGCATTTGCTTCACCTCTTCGTCGTAAATGCTGTCTGTAATCTTCTTCAGCAATAGTTTTATTTTCAAACTGGGTGCAGATTTCACACTGATCTTTTTTTTTTAAATTGAAGAATACCGTGTAATTTTTACAAAAAGTTCTGCGATATGTTATTTGTGGAACATATCTCCACTCCTTATATAGCTCCACGTACAGCTCATACATTTTGCTTATAGACAAGTTCAAAACCAAATACAGCAAGGTCTCGGGTGGTGTAGCTTGAACAAGCATCCATGTTCGATCAGTAGAGTTAAGCAACGCTCTTTCTGGTCAGAACTTGGATAGGAGTTCCACGGCTGCTTCTCCCGACGCCACGTGGTACGGCTGCCACGGAAATAGTTGGTCCCGGATGTCATAATAACATCATGACAGTCGTTAGTGGAGTTGGAAGTCCCCATAAATGTACAGCGACGCCTATAATTGGCCTAATGGCTGTTGGCTGAATACGAAATAAATAAATAAATAAATATTACTGATTTTTCGACAATTGTTAAGACTCCATAGTCGGGAAGCTTTGAATATGGACCTTAACCATTAATATAAGGTCATCAGGTGTTTTTCTACCTCTTTTATCTGGTAGATCAAATGAACCATTTTGGTTTATACCTTTTAAAGCATGATCTACAGGACCATGACTGATGCACAGAGTTTCCAAAAAGAAATGTTTGCACACTTGAATAGTTTCTCCTTCCGTTTTTAGATGATATTTGCGACTTGATTCCTTTCTAGGGCCTGTATCGCAACAAATTCTGCAAAACTTAGGCAAGCCACTTAAAACGCATGATAGAATCAAGTCTTTTTGTTGATAATAATCCAGCTTCCAATAATTTGAGCAAATATATTTCTTCTCTTGTGCTGTAAATTTCGATGTACATTTAAATTTGGAGAATTCACACGTTTAACATCTTTTGGAGCTTTGGCTGGTTTCATACTTCCCTTACTCATGTAGGGCATACATAAACTTTTATTTTTTTAAATATTCTCCCACTTTGTTGGTTCTGGCCTTTTCCAACGTGAACTTTTCTCCCGAACTTTCTTTGTGTTCCGGGATATATTCACTGCCACTGTCAAACTCGTTTTCAATGTTATAACGACATTATAAACTTGTCTCGGCTTCCTATTCTGTCCTTTAGTTTTACAACCTTAATAAAAAAAAATCACCACAACACAGATACACGAATTGACCAACAATGCAATAAGTAAACTTTTAACTAGTATCCAATGACAGAAAAAACTAACCAAGTCGACTTGGTGGAAGAATCTCTTCATTGCCATGGTGACTATGATCAGGTTGAATTATGCAATTTTAAGATAGATATATGACTTGCTCAATTTTTCTGGTAGTACAAATCACTTTTATTAGTGATTTGGTCATATTAACTCAAAATTTCAAAATAATGACTTCGTCAGTTTTTGCAGTAAGCCCACGTTGTTCTGTGCAATTTTGAAACACCCTGTATATTGATAAATGTAAATACAGGCACTCCTCGCCGTTCGCGGGGGTTACGTTCCAGAAGAATGCCGCGATGCGCAAGTAAACACATAAATGATAAAAGCGGGGTTAGGTTCCATTAACTTATTTATTTATGGCACTGGTAGTGAGTAATTTTAAACTTTTATGGGAAATTACTACGGATGTATCATCAGCAAATAGTGTGACAAAGTTGCTATCTATATCCCTGAATAACGTGGCTATACATCTTCTGTAGTAAGAAAGCTTGATTAATTGTATAGAATGCTCGTGAATACCCTGTATATTTTTATATATTTTAATAGGATTTCCAACTAAACACAATAACTGGATTTAAAAACCTAAAATGAGGAAAAGTGAATAGTGTAATGTATTTAGAATAGTAGTGATAGTAGCTGACACAGATAATAAAATAAAAAACTAGTAAAGCTATGGGTACAAGAAATAGAGAAAATGAAAATGGAGGTAAATATTAGCAAAAGCAAAATAATGCTAGTAAACCAAAAGCAAAAGAAAGATGATCAAAACAGAGAAATAAAATGCAAAGGGATCACTCTAGAAAGAGTTACAACATTTGAATATCTGGAAACCATAATTACATATGATGGAAAAATGGAAGCAGAATTAACGAATAGAATGAGAAAAGGAAACAGGATTTACTGTGCGCTAAACAGAACAATACTACGAAAAATAGAGATAGACAAAAAGGTGAAACTAATGGTACATAACACCGTCACAATACCAACAGTCCTATACGCCAGTGTAAACTGGTGGACACTACCGTGCCACCAAGCACACAAAAACCCCGGGTAGGAGAGGCTGGCGCTAGCTCCGTTTGATAATTACACTCCGCAGAAAAATTATAAACATTCGTAAACGCAGGAGTTCTTTTACATATGACAGTGTTTAAGTTACTAAACCACTACCACTACTAAAGATAATAGTAAGTAGAACAACCACGAATGCAATACATATTTTTATAATAATAAATTACTGAGAGATTATATAAATTAAATATATTAAATTGCTGTTTGAATTTGCTTGATTTATTACAGGGATAAATCGCTTTATTTTGATTGTTTATGCGAGCAATGGAGATGGATTGTTGGAGACGATGTTGCGGACATACTCGGTTTGATAGAATAAGAAACGAACATATAAGACAGCAAATGGAAATTGACATTGACACTATAGAAACAATTGAAATAAAACAATTAAGATGGTATGGACACGTGCAGTGAATGACAAATGAGAGGTGGCCTAAACGCATTTGGGAATGGCAACGAAAGAAAAGAACATAGCATAAAGAAATACAAGAAGCTATGAACAGCAGAAATTTAGGGGAAGAATGGAATGATAGAGTTGCTTGGCGAAGGGATGTGAGAGGCAGCGACAGCCTAAAGGCTAATGCAAAAAATACAAAGTTTTTAAACTTAGGAAATAGACATTAAGATCACCAGAGGAAAGAAAAACTGAAAAGAGAAAAAATGCTGACCCTAATATAGTACATATATTCTTATAATGGGCTTGCTTGTAATCGATTCTCGTTTGCAATGAACCGATTACCAAAGTCCCGACTAAAGAGTCATTTAAATGTAACTTTTGTAAACACCTGGTCCATCACTTTCCTACTCCGTAATTAGGATGAATATATGTTTCGTCTAGGAACGGAACAGGGTTTTTTCGCACTTAATTCTTCGATTTCTTTTATTTTCTTTAAATACCCAAAACGCTAAGCTACAATGTCACTTCTTTCCATGAGCAATTTTTGTTTTGTCACATTTCTTATAATGAAAGTATATTTATTTTAGATGCTTTCTCAAAGTTTCTCGACCGCCAGTAGAGTTTTCTCATTCATTCTGTTTACTAAAACATTTAGACTAGCTACTTTATGCTCCACAGTGAACATTTCATGAACTGTTCTTCGCAAGACTCCCAAATCAAAATTGTCGACAACGATTTTCTTAGAGCCTTCTTTGAGTTTCTTCTTCTTCGCAGATGTTACTTCTTCTAGGCACTGCTGGAAGAAGTAAGGACTAAAGTATTATCTGCATTATGTTTTTAATGATAATGCTGAGAATTAATATTGTTATTTTTAAGTATTACCTTTTCTAAGATCATCATCATCATCATCACTATCATCATCATAGAACAGCATTATGTTGTCTACTCCAATTTTGGATATACGCCTCCTCAAGATTGTTCCACTTTGTCCGGTTTTGTGCTGTTAGTGTCCATTGTAGTCCTGCTCCTAATGCGACATCGTCTTTCCAACGTGCTCTTGGTCCTATCACGTTTGCCTGTTTGAGGTCTCCATATGGTCGCTGTAACATACATATTTTTGTTGCACGACAAGCTTGCCAAATTTTTTAGCAAAACATTCTGACAGAAAACTTAAAAATTTAATCGGTTATATTAATGCACTTGGGATATAGGTACTGTTGATTTAAATTTTACCACGGTTGTCTTCGGTTCCTCTTAATCCACTTGGAATGTTCCTCCGATGTCAGATTTTATCTTCATTTCCGTACTCCGTACTCATTCTGAAAGAAATCTTTATTTCTTGTTTGAGATTTTTTTCTTTAAAGTAGACACCGTTAGTAATTTTATTGTTTCTTGCCTCTTCTTTCTTACCTCTCAATTTTTCTTTTTATTAATTCAATTTATTTTCATAGTTTGTTGTTTTCCTTTTTCTATTCTACTTCTTTCTTTAAGAAGTCTGCTTTAAGGGTGCTTATTTCTTCTCCATATTTCTCCATTTACTCGATGATGCCCCTTATGTCATTTTTGTGCTTCTAGTATCTTCTCTTATTTCTTTCAATTGTGTAACCATTCCCAACATTTGCTTTTCCATTATCTCCATGTTTGTATGTAGCTCATATCCTTTTTGCCCTGGGTTTGTCCATAATGATGGTCAGGTTCTCTGTCCAACTTGATCTGAGATACTTCAGTCCCAGTCTCAGTTTCCTTTTCTTTTGACAAAAATTTTTCTTATAGACTTGGCAATGTATGCGTTATTTCTCTACGACTTTACTTTCATTCAATTGGCGTTCAAATGTATCGCTTGCATAAAGAATTTGAATAAGCTGGTTTACCGTGTGCGTATTCATGCCTTCTGGCTTGTGGTTATGCTCTCTTGATTTCGTTTTACGTTTTGGGGGTGTTCTTTTGATATTTTTTCCAGGTTCATTTTTCTGTTCACTGTTCTCTTTGATTTTACGCGGGGCACTTTAGTGCCTCCTTTTTCTTTGCCGTTCGCGGATTGCTTTGCCGTTCGCGGATGGAATTGCCAATTGTTTCAACTTTCACACACTAATGACCGGTCTTATAAAGGCCACTAATTTGACGTTAACGTTAATTCGCTGTTAAAATAAACAAAAGCGCATAAAAATTTGTTTACTAATGAATAATGTCATAAGCGCCAACGTTTTGATGAGTTTTTGTTTGTTTTAACTGCGATTTAAAGTTAACGTCAGATTAGTGACCTTTATAAGACCGGTCGTAAGTAAATAAAGCAGACATAAATGCAGTCTATGTCACGAACTTGTAAACATACTTATCGAGCCTATTTCTTTGAATCTCATATTACCAAATTGGACCTGAAATAAATTGTAAAATTATAACTTGAATAAACAAATGGACATTCAAGCTCTAGATTCAAGTGGCAGACTTATGTTACGTATGGAATTTTAGTTCAAGCTTTACTGTCTTCTCGAGCGTCTGTCGAAAATTCAATTGAGTTTAATTTTTAAAACACGGAAAACCGTATCGTCAAAGCGTAAAGTTTCTGCTTATACTTGCCATACAAAGAACTCAGAAGAGTTTTAGTTTCTTGAGGTTGCATAGTATAAATAAATCTAGTTAATGGAACCTAACCTCGTTTTTATCGAATAGAAAATTAACACCCTGTATATTGCCTTGCGAATGATATATAATAAGTATGTTTTATAAATTTGAGTTATAAGAAGTTCTGTACATTAAAATCTACAAATATATGAAATGTTTTATCATATAAGTGAAAATGCATTTTCTATAAATTAAAACGTATTATAAATTGTTTAGCGTGCAACATTTTCATAGGTTTTGTTTTTGTTACAGGTTTTCCTACCGCATCAAGAAGTTTATCAAATAGAAACAAGGCACTGATTCAGAGGCTTCCATTTTTGAAAATACTATAAAATCAAAAACCCTGGGATAACATGATTGTGTTTGCAAATAACAAACATCTTGATGGTAACGATACGCATACAAAACTACTGTGCTGCATTCTGAGTTATACATTGTATGGTTGATTATATTCTTCTAATACTAAAACGCTCTTCTTCTAAATCATGGATTCTAATCACAAAGAGTACAGTATTAAGAATTTAGAAGTGATACATAATGAGCGTTCAAGTCATGATCATTGTTGTTACTAAGTCATGGCAAGCCTCGTATTGCTTGTTACAGTCTTATTTCAAATATATTCTTTCTGGAACTAATTCGAGAAGCGAGATTTAATTAGAACCGCAGAGGTCACATTGCCAGCTCGTATGTCGATTGCTTGATGATGCCCATTTGATCCAAAAGATGCCCATCCAAACTTGACAAACATGTCCCACCTGGCAAACTGCTCAATCCTGTCCAGGGAAGTCTTTCCTCTGGAGATCACCTTGTCCAACTCATAGGAGTAGACGTAACAGCAATACTTTAAGTCAGCCGTAGGGATGATGGGTGCAAACAAATTGCATCTTCAGCGCTTGGGGACATCTTTAAAACCCTTCACCAAGATGTTGCCCTTTCCCATGTTATATAGTGCTACGCCATAGAAGGGCACCCAGTTTGCTATGCGGGGAATGGTGATGACATCGGCAGCAAGAAACGATCTAGCGGACGATGTTGGGGCAGCTGGCACCTTTGTGGAGATGCCATACATAGAGCATTTCGAGTCCAGCAACTTCTTGAAAATGGTGGTGGAACTCTGCCCGATCTTATATGCATTGTTACCCCTGGTGATCAACAGGACAACGAAGAAGATTAGGTCCGAAGCAAAAGTTTTTCCTTTAGTGAAGAACTCTGTACCATCAATGACAATGGGTTCTGTTGTAGTAGCAGCGTTCTTCCACTTGTTGTACAGCTTGACCATGTACTTTGCTGGGTCAAACCCTTGGCAATCCATCGCTTTCTCTAGGACATCAACGTCACTAGCAGTAACAATGTCTTCGATAGATTTGTTTAGATCTGCTAGCGAAGTAATGTTGTCCTTATCGAGTGAGCTAAAAACTGCTTCGGTAGCCTCAGAGATATTCAAGCTCGCCATCGTATTGCTTTCAATAGAATGATACAGGCTCTCTTCGCTCATGAACAAGTTGACACTCACAATATTCGGTTCGATGCTTTATTGCGTTTTCCCCGTCTGTTTTTTCGGTACATTCTCTTTGTTGAGGAAGATGTTCTTATAACCATTATGTTGGATTTTTCTCAGTTGCATAAGTATACAAAAGTATTCTATTTTCAGACAAAATATAGTCGGTGTGTTTCATTTTTGATCTTGTTAGTGGTCATTGTAGCAGTCTCCGTTTGATTTAGTAGTTGAAGATCTTTTCTGCTGTTTAATTCTTGGTGTTTGGTGTCGTCGCAGCTGTCTCTGCTTGATTTGGTTGTCGAGTTGAAGATTTTTTTTCAGGTTGTGATCTTATGACTTACTGATCTGTTATCTTTAGAGTATAAAAGTGATCTAATCTAATGCAGTGATATAAATTGCAAATGGTCTAAATAAATAACTGTGATCAGTGCTAATAATGAGCTGGTGAAAAAACATTACACAATGGGAATTTACAGGACACATTGTTTTTCTTGGTGAAACAAATTAGCAAATTAGTGATACTGCAGCGAGTGAATTTGTTGAATATGATTATTGACCTGGGTAAGCTCAGTCAACATCTCATCAACTGTATAAAGGTCAACTTCTCATCAAAGCTATAAAGGTAAATAGAAAATATGTTAAGTATACTTATTCCAAATGAAGCTATACGTACTTTTTGTGCTTCAAAAATTGTACCTAAAGTACAGGGCTTTCCAGTGAGAGGTTTAAATGTTTTGGCAGTTTCATTTGACATAGGTCCGTTAAATTAAGCAATGTGGAAGAGTATTGGAAGCCAAACAAGAGTTCAAAATATCATTACCTACAAGCCCAACTAATAATACAAAAAAGGTGTATTTTGTAACTGACGTTCATCACATTTTGAAAAACATTTGATCCTGTTTGGTCAACAGTAAACATATTATTCTACATTGTGGAAAAATATCAACTTTCTCGTGATATAAATATTAACACGTTGAGCTCGGAGTGGCATCAATAATAGTGCCTCACCCTCATAGTCCCATCGGATGGCGAGGCCTTCAGCGGTAGGTGTCTCACTACATTAGTTGAGTAACCGGCATGTGCACCGTTAGATTTCTTGCAACAACGTTGAATATATACTCCATTTACGTGACATCTGCACTGTCAGTGTCAAATTTAAAAAAAATGTCTTGACTAGACCTCAAAAATAATGTGTTTTTATTGGACTGTACAGTAATTTAATTGTTAAAATGTGAAAAATAGCAGTGGTGCCAACATAATGTCAGTTTGACAGTGCAGATGTCAAGTAAATGGAGTATAATTTATTGTGGAGCTTTTTTTCAAAACGCAACATGTCCATTTTCTTATGCCCGTACTAATAGTTGAATCTCAAACTTGTGCTTGAGCAATTCTCGATGGAGTCGATCTCAAGTAGGGTGGGTGCACCAATAGTTGACCGGTTAAGAACTTTTTTTTACAAAAAGGCTTGTAGTAAGTAAAGTATTAATTTTTCGTGAAAATTAAAAATGTATACAAGACGTGCCAAGTTTTGGGATTCTAAATATTATATGCTATCTTAAAAAAGTGTTTATTTTAAGATTAAAAAAATTATCAAAAAAAAAAGTCACAAATCACCAGTGATTGACCAACTATAACTAGTATTTGACCACAAATTAACCCAGTAGTTGACCACTTGACTAAATAAAGTGAAACAAGTTTTTAAGCAGAACTAGGTATATATTTATTAAAGAAATACAGGAACTTATTTTTAAATAAAGATGGTTTACCAACAAAAAAAATCAATATTGTTCTTAAAATAACAATTATAATCTAATTTTTAATCTTAAGTTTTTCAAAAATATTTAAATGCTAACATCTTTGGGGAACTTAAATTTAATCCGATTTCCAGTTGTAGTATTCACCCTTGGTGTTTCTAACTTTTCAACGAGTTGCTCAGTATTTACAACGCTAATATCATTTTCAATGACTTTGAAAGTAGACTTACTTCCTTCTATTGGAGTAAACGCCTGTACTTCAACGTCACATGTATCATAAATATTTTGTACAGTGCAAACGAAGTTATGACTGGATTTTTTTCCTGGAAAAGAAACCAAATAGAAGTCTCCGACTGAAATGGGTTTCTTCAGTTTCTTCGATACATTGGCCAATGATTCATTTGCACTATCACTGCTAAAATGCTCTGATATATCATCTAGACTCGAGCCACTCTCCTGCCATTCCTCATATTCACTCAGAACTATCAGAGTATTTTACTTTGTCTTTCTTCTTCGATTTGTTAGCTTTCGCTTTTTTGGCCAAATTTTTATTTTCAGCTTTCTTTAACTTTTCTTCTTGCTTCTTTTTTCTCAAAACAGCCTCCTCTTGTTTCTCTCTCCCTTTTTTGATTTTGGCCTTTTCTTTCTCTTCATGGTACTGCAACCACTTAAGTGAAGTAGTTGCATAGGGAAGCTTTTCTTTCCTTGCGACTTCTTTCTTTTCAGGTGACTCTGGCCAATAAATATGATCAAGGAAGGCAGCACTAACATTCCTTTTTTGTGACTGTTGTAGCGGTACCTACTGGAGTTTCCGCTCTTTTTACACATACGTCGCTTAAAATAATTATGCGTTTCTCCTGTTCTATTGCTTCTTTTTCAACTAAAACTTCTTCAACCGGATCTGGAACTTGACCAGTTTCTGTTTCGTTAATTTCCAACTCATTGTTATATTTTTTTACTTCAGTCTCAATATTACAGTTTTGCTTTTCAGTCTCTTTGTTATTTTCATGTGTTTCAGTGTTGCTCTCAGTATTTTCATAATCATTATTATTAGTTTTATTTTCCAATTCTATGTCTTTTTCTTTATTTTGTTCTTGGCATCTTTGTTTCAGTTTTCTCCAAACATTGTACAATTCTTTTGCCGACTCATCTCCGACCCATGCCCCCATTTCCGCTTTTTTAAATTCTTGCCGTCTTTTCGTTGGAATAACTGAATCGAAATACAGAAAATGTGGTACGTCAAAGTTAGTTGGCTTGATATTTTCAATTCCGTCTTGATCTAAAGTCCGCGAAGCATCGTGCATGCATTTTGTAAAATCTACTGCCTCGACGTCAAACGGATACAGTCCACACTTTCTAAATCCGTTTTTAACAGTATCTGCTCCCATCTGCTGTACACTATTTTCTAACAAAATTGGAAAAGTGGCTTTATTATCGACTTTATTATTATTAGCTTTTTTCCAATCAAAAATAACTTTTTTCCATTTACTTTTTAATGGAAAAAATAAGGACACATCGGCAGGCTGTAAAATGTGTGTCGCATTTGGTAGAAGTGCGTACAAAAAATGCCATTATTAGCACAAAACTTACTCAAATTATACGTAAGATGAGATTTATGTCCATCAAGTATATATAATATAGGTAATTTTATACCTTTGCTTTGTAAATGGGGTAATAAGGTATTACACACGTAACTGAAAAATGTTTCACTGGTCATCTAACCTTTTTTTGATCGACCTGAAAAAAAAAACAGTTAATTACCTAGCTTTGAGATATGTTAAATAACCTACCTATTACCCAGTCAGGATTGGTGTTCCTTACAATTTCTGCTGGGGTTCTCTCATACGGATAAACAATCATTGGAGGATAAATTTGGCCATCAGCGGAAATTGTAAATAAATCAGTGATACACTCCTTTTCAGATCCAGATTTTATTTCGTAAAAATTTCTCATTCCTCGGGGTCCCAATACAAGTCCAGTTTTTGGATTGGTTGCAAATCCCGATTCATCGGAATTTAGAATTCTAGTAGGATCATCTAAAATATCCTCAGCATTTTCTTCGGTTAAATAAGTCCGAATGGAATCGTGCCATTCTCGTATAGATCTCTCAGTCACACATGCTCGTGCTCCGTTAATAGATTCAGCATGTCGTTGACAAACCTCCGGGTGGCGATTTAAAAATGCCGAAAACCACTTTTTACCAGCTTGCCATCACGAAATTTGTGAATACGGTCGTCTTTTTTGACAATGTCGCTGACAGTTTCGCAGAGGCTGGTTTTGTTGATGGGAAATCCCTTTTTAGCACTTGCTAGCAGCCACCTGACCAAAAGTTCTTCTTCATCTTTGGTTAATATGGTAGGAGGACCCATTTGCCTGGTTAAGGGAGTCTTTCCTTTTAACTTATTTATTAAAGTAGAATGAGGAACACCATACAGCCTCTCCGCTTTCCGAATTGTACATAGATTATTGGAAACATCGCTTATAGCCTGCTGTAATTGTGTTTCAGTGTATTTAAAAAACGTCTTTTTTTTTAGCTTTCGACATTTTTCTGAAAACAAACATGTTACTGAACCAATAGTTTTAAAGAAAAGAATCTCAAATAACGTAAACCTAATGTTGACCATGACAAGAAACCAATAATTGACCACTACAAAACTGTGGTCATCTACTAGCTCTGCTTTAAAATAACGTTTTTTTTAAAATAAAACCATCTCTTTCTCACATACCTAAAGCTATGAAACTGACAGAGACGTAAAACCTTTAACTTCTTTCAAACACCAGTAGTTGACCAAAGTGGTCACTCACTAGCGCTCTTACATATATTGCATTCTAGTAATTGACCACTTGTTTTTTCATAACAAAACGACACATTTTAACAATAAATATTATAGAAATACTTAACTACATTCATCTACCAACTAGTATATCAATTAATTTGTTAATAAAATCTACGATGTGACCGGATGATTTAAGATAAGTGAAAGTTATCTACTTACCATGCTTATTGCTACATCACTTTTCGACCATCACACACAAAGGAAACTTTTATAATGGCTGAGAGTGGGTACTAAATGATTAAAATTTCTTAGGTTAGTTGCGCCCTCTACCAGAGAAAAGACTTATTAACAGTTGAAAATCGGAGATAATCATCAAATCATTACAGATTTCTTATTTCTGCGCATTAAAAAATTTTTGGTCAATTACCGGGTGCTGGTCAACTACCGGTGCACCTACCCTATTTACAAACGCTCCGCATTGGTTGTATGTCATAAACAAGACTTCGTCAATTTTCGGCGAAGATCATGAATATCGATGGAATCTAGTAACTTTCATGTTGTTATGTTGCCGCCTGTGTCGTTATTGTCATGCATAACCTAAAAGCACAATAAAAAAACGAAAGTGAACAAAAATTAAAGTTTTACATTGTGTTTTCGACGTAATAAAATTGTTTTGGCTACACGCAAAAAGAAATGTTGCTGCTGGCAAATTTAGTGGCGCACTACAAAATCGTTGAAGACAAAACGACCAATGCAACGACCACCCAAATGAAGAACACAGAGTGGCTGAAGATTGCTGAGTCTATATTGTGCCTCTATTCATTTTCAGTTTCTGGGAAGTGAATGAACTCCCCAAGATGTTTAGAGAGTGCCGTCGAACCTCTTTATAATTCTGCTGACACATTGTTGGCTAGCTCCCCGTAAATGACCAGATACAGAATCCAAAGATAAAATATTGTTCAACAAACTAGTAGGATGGATAACATTAAATGTTATTCATTCTTACATATTATATTATAAAACTAAGAAAATTACCCATTTGATAGTTGCGCTACTGGCAAGAAGGACAGTCCTTGATGGTTTACCTTCCTGAGATTATCAGATACCAGCGGCAAGATCCTGTGTAAAACAAAGTGTTTATCTTTCACGGAAATAGCCATCTGATTAAAACTCCAGGGGGCTTTCCATATTCCTGATATATCTTTTAGACAACCTTAATATATTACCACTGTCTTCTTCTATCATGTCAAGGAACTCTTAACAATTCAAAAGGTTCTTGTTCCCAATAATCCATTTACCATTTATATTTTTTTTATACATTCACTGTCACAATGCAGAAATCAGAGGCCAAAATGTCAAAAAAGTGTGGTTATGGTATATCTGAGAACGTCTCAAAGTTGGTCGTTACCTAACTTGAATAAGCATGCCGGCAAGCGCGGGTGGAGTATTGCTTGGCAACCAAGTAACAACTATGGAATCGGTTCGTGTACTTGGGATGTTCTTCAGTTGGAGATCGAACGGAGTACGGATATGAGTACGGGCATTAGTTTTAAGATGAAGCCAAAAAAGTGTTGCCTAATAATGTTACTTAGTAACCAGGGCCGCATTTAGCCCAACAGCGCCCCTAGGCACACAAAACAGTTGCGCCCTCCCTGCCGCAATACCGGTCGCAAAACATAAATAATGTCACGATTATTGTCATTGAGTTGAATATATAAGAATATATCGTTAATATTTTAAATAAATCAACTCCTTTAAAATGTATAATATCATATTAAACTTTGCAGTAATTGGCATATAACCTGTTACTACACCTCTAAGGAGATTAACTGAATAATGAAAAAATCTGTCAGAAAATTTAAATCTTGTAAAATGTAGAAGTGGAGCATTTACAATACTATATATGTATTGAAAGAAATATATACAGGGTGTCCAAAAAATGGCGGATTAACTCTACGGTGCGTTACTGAGGGATGCCTTATGAACCCTGGAAAAATATGAAAAAAAATCCCTGGGCCGTATTTTTCGAAATATTTCGAAATTAATAAAAATAAATCTGGCAACATTGATACTGCAACAATTTCTCAATCAAAAATGTATCCATAGTAAGTTGTTAATATGTTGGTGACACTGTAAGTCTATGTCAAATTCGAGGTTAGGAGGTTAGGTTTTGCGTCAGTTTTGACACAAACTGTCGCAAAACCTAACCTGCTAACATCGAATTTGACATGAACTTACAGTGCCACCAACATATTATTCATACAACAAATATTTCAATGCCAAGCTTGATTTCGTATATTATTATTGTACAAAGCCGGTTTGCCATATTTAGTAATTGACAAACTCAACAGGAAATCAGTTTTTTAAAATACTTAAATATTGAAAACAATTTAGTTAAATCCCAAGAATATTAAAAAACCAGATATTTTAATAAGTCCCAGATATATTTGACACTATAATTATACACTAGTTATTTAAATAAATGGATTTCATTACCCACCTTTGACCAGAAATATTTCGAAAAATACGGCCCAGGGAATTTTTTTCATATTTTTCCATGGTTCATTAGGCATCCCCAAGTAACGCACTGTCGAGTTAATCCGCCATTTTTTGGACACCCTGTATGTACCAACCAGTTGTAAATAAATAATAATTGTTGATATTGTCAAAATGTTATTTGGAAGGTGTATAAAATAACTTGAAAAATATGAGTTTTTTAGTCACTTATTTTATTTCAACTCTAAAATAATACACAATAACACAAAATACGTTTATGATGGACAACATTCACAAATTATGCTCATGTGTTGAAAATCAGAAATAATTACATCACGATTCATAATGTAGAAATATAATTGCTGAAAAAAAATATTTTGAGCTTCATACTAAATGCATAGTCTAACAAAGTCCAACAAACACTTAAGGTCCAAAAAAAAGCATTCAGTCATATACAGTCAAATTCTTATTTTAAGACAATTTTCTTCGTTGCTTAGACTAAACAAAAATTCTTGTTATTTCTTCGAAGTCAAGGCTTTCAGTTAGATCGGATTCTATGGCCATTACATGCATTGAGTTTGCACTGGCTTAAGGAGTTCCGTAAATGGTTCTTCACTCGTTTTAGGACAGAAAAAGAGCGTTCACCGCTGCAGTTGGTGACAGCTGTGCTTAACACTATTCTTAACACAATCTCCATGTTGGGAAATATGTTTTGCAAGTTCTTGTCGTAGATCAATTGGAGAAGAGGCTTGAAGGATGGTTGTTTCTTTTTGGTCTCATTCTCATCTTCCCTTTCCCTCTCTGAATTTTCACTCTTCAAATAATACTTGAAATGCACACACTCATCTGAGAAGCATTCTTCCAAATCATCTTTATACAGTTCAACAAGCTCTACATTTTGATTTGATGGCGTTGTCCCAGTGTTCTTAAGTTCAACAAAAATACAAACTTGTGATGGACACCCTTGTAAGCGTTTGCCCTTTTATCGAGCTCTGTGGTTATTCTGTCAACAATTAATAGAAATACATTTATTCTAAAAATTTCTTTGCGGTCAAGCTAGTTAGTTTCATTGCTGCTGGGCATAACATCAAAACATTTTTCCCGTTTTCTCACTCTCTTTTCTCCCCAGTCATCTGATTTAGTAAGCATTTCTGCTGCTGATGCATACTCTTCGAACTTGTTTCTTAGTTCTTGCACATAAGATTTAAGCGAGTCAGATAGTGATCAAACGGTTCCAAGGTCGATAGTTTCCCTTTGCAGAGTAGCATTTACTTTCCAAAATTTTTCCATAATCTCCTTCCAAAAGATGAGTAAGAAGGCGTTTTCAAGTTTTATCATTTTCTTTTCCAGTCCCTTGGCCTCTTGCCGCGTTGTGGGCTTTTCGTTTTTATCGCTTATTATGTTTTCTAGCGCCTTTAATATATCTGGAAATGACTTATAAATTGCTTTGAGAGCGTCGGCTCGAGCTGACCACCTGGTAATCGAAAGTGATTTCACAACTGGGAATCTATCTTTAAGGACACTTTTTAGAATCTCCCAGCGATGAGTTGAAGCACCAAAAAAATTGTATAACCCTTGCACGAGGTCGAAAAATACTACAGCTTTTTCCGATGTCTCTGCTGAAGCTACTCCAACTAAGTTCAAAGAGTGTGAGGAGCACGGAATATACTCTGCTAGTGGACATTGTTCCTTTATTCTGGCTTGAAGACCAGAGTACGTACACTCCTGCCATGTTGGAAGCATTGTCGAAGCTCTGGCCACGACAATCTTTTATATCAATTACGTGACACTCCATGTTTTTAAATAAAGCTGTAGCCAACTCTTCCGCTTTGTGTCCAGTGTTTGGGAGGAACTCTAAAAACCTCTCTACTGGCGTAGTCTTCCTACCATTGGGATTGGGTAATACATATCGCACAACTAATGTAAGTTGATCAACATGGGCAATATCTGGAGTGGAATCTACAATTAAGGAGTAGTATTTTGCTTCCTTCAATTCTTGGATAATTCTTTTGAGAACAGTGTTGCCCATTATTATAATTATTTCGTCGCAAGTGAAATGTGAAAGGTAAGATGTACTACCTTGGCCTTGGTTGGCATGTTTATATATATGCTGGGATAGAAATGGATCAAATTGTGCTAACAGTTCAAGTGCGCCTATATATGCACCGTTTTTGCTGGAACCGAACAAATTGTCTGATCCTCTGAAGGGGTAACCTCGAGTAACAAGGTATTTAATGGTCGCAACAACGCGTTTTAAAACTTCACGCCAACACTTTACATCAGATTCCCAAGCTTCGACAAGTTTTTTGTCAATGCGGTTTTCTACTTTTGCGCTACTAACATAAGACAAAACCGAACTTCATTGGGCGGGAGAGTTTTCATGCGACTGTAGTGCGGCTACAGCATTTTTCCAATCATTGAAACCTTCACAAAAAGAGGATGCAGGTGCAGCGTCATTTCCAAAAAGTCTGCAGTAAGCGCAAAAAACTGATGCCTTTGAAGGAGAGTAAACAAGCCAATCACGTGTTTTAATTTCACCATTCTTAAGGCATTTTTCAAAGTAGCCCTTAGTACACCACCTTTTTTTACTCCGTAAATCCGCTCGGAAACAGAAAAATCAGCGTCAACATTTTGTTTGAACTCATTTTTAGTTATGTGTTCTCGAGTTTTGTCGTTGTTCCACAAAGCAGGGTCATCAGATATATTTGTTTCTGTTTGGGATTCTAGCTCTGAATTTTCCGATTGACTATGCAAGTTATCTAAATTGGCAACTTTGGGACTAACAACAACACCTTCATCTTCAACTACATAATCCAGGTTCTGACTTACCGATGCCGATACATTACTTTCATTAGCACTATTATCAGTAGCACTTGCAACTGGACAGAGTTGTTTATCTCCGGGCAGAAAAAACCCACTAATTTTGGGAACTTGAGATAAAAACTTTTAATTTTTTTTTCTCTAGCTTTTTTTCGAAATTCAGCACCACTTAGTTTTTTGGACATTGTTGTTTATGTTTTGTAGTAAGTACCCACTAACAAATTAACTGATGTGATGGTGATTCGCAATTCACCACACTAACATAAGTCACGCACGGTCAATGGCCGACGGGTGGCCGATAACAGAGTGACAAGATTGACAGGTTCAAGCTATTGTCTCGAGGAGCGGAGCGGTTTGCTGGACGAGTCCACTTACTCGCCAAAAGGGGAGTACTGTCCGCGGAGTGCGCCTACGACTTGTTTGGCCGCAACGTAGAAAGAAGGTCTTCACGAGGCTTGCGTTGCGTCGCCCTATTTCGCAGGCGTTCACAATCCAAACTGCAATAATTACGCGTACAAATAAGCGCACATTTCTTCTTTTGAATCCCTTAAAATTTTGCGCCCTCTAAAATTTGGCGCCCTAGGCCTGGGCCTAGCGGGAAATGCGGTACTGTTAGTAACGTTTTGGGCTATTGTGCTGCAATTTTGCTGTCACGTTTTTTTGCTTGTAGGGAGATCTAACACAAATTTTTATAAATTGTAAATTTTTCACCGAACATTTTTATATAGGGAAGAGGCGGGCAAAGTGGAAAGGTTAGTTTGAAATGTAACTAAAGTTATGATAAACAGACTCAGCAAGTCGAAAAATATTTTTTTTAGTAAAATATTGTGTGATTTACACCCTAGACAGTGGAAAAAGTTCGAAAAACATATCATAATTTAATGAGATATTTAAATATATATTTATATTATAAGGTAGGCATCTACTTCTCTTTCAATTTCGAACACACATCGTGTTTACAAAAATCACAAATGAAGAGCCCTGTTACATAAGCTGTATACAGTTTGTGTGGCCACTGCTGACAAATATTGCACTGTAATCAAACCTTGTTTGCAGAATTAACATAAGGTTCATTACAAATTAGACAAGGTATGGTCTCTTCCGGCAAGCAATCTTGTTTGGGGGGCTTAGGAATAATTATTGTCTTACTAGGAGTTTTCTTTGTTGTCTTCGCTGTTTCATCAATCCACTTCCTTGTGGGAACCTTTTTCGTTTGTTGCTTTTCTACCAGTTAATTTTTAAAGGGTGATTTTTTTTATAATTTCTGATTTTTGACATCGTCGCCTCCGCTGTATTTTTGTGGTTTTTGCTGCTTTTGGCAATGGAAAAATATCGCGGGGAGATACAGTAAAAGGAGTCTGACTCGCTGATGCAGTAGAGCAAGACTTGCCAGAATGTTTACCAAAGAAACGGGCAGTTGAAATGGGTGGAGGAGTAACTGAACCATCCGCAATAACGCACTTATCAGATGAAGTGACAGGAATAGCAGGCAATATTGCTGAGGTACTGGGAAGGCTGGGCTGTTCAGATGATGAAGTGACAAGAATAGGAGACAATATTGCTGAGGTACTGAGAAGGCTGGGCTCTTCAGATGACGAAGTGCTGGGAAAATGAAGAGACTTTGTACATGATGTACTAGGAGGACTAAAGTTAAGAGATGGGAAAGCTGGAGAAACTTCATTATTGTCATGTGGGTAAGTATTTGGTGGCTGAGTGAGATTATCTTCTGGAATAAAATGTACTTCCGATGGAGCGAAGTCGAGGACTGTAAAGATGTCTTTGTTAAATGGCCATATTCCGCATTTCCGAAAACCTGCTGACGCCGACTGAATACTTGCACTCTTTTCAAAGGCTGTTTTCACCAATAGTGGTATATCAAACTGGTTTATTCTGCGACCAGGATGTTTTTTTTGAAAGATGTCAACTGCAATTTCAAAAGCACCCCTGAAAGATTTGAAAACAGTTACGTCCAGGGGCTGTAGCTTGTGTGTAGTGTGAGGGGGCACCGACAGCATCACCACTCCTTTGTCTCTGGCTAACTCAATAGACGATAAATTTAGATGCGAGTTATGGTTATCTAAAATCAACAGTACTGGATGTTCAACAGAGGGTCGTACACATTTTATAAAAAACTCAAGCCATTCTTGGAAAACTTGTGTATTAATCCACCCAGAGTCGGTACACCAAGCTTTGCTACCCGCAGGAGCAGAGTCTAACATTCTCTCTGCAACCCTTTTTCTTTTTCCAAAAATGAAACTGCGAGGAAGAAAATTTCAAGTAGCGGCACAGCAGCAAATGATAGTGGTTAACTCTCCTCTTTCTGCAGAGCTGATCACCCCAACTTGTCGTTTCCCCGTAACCGAGATTAGCTTTGGAGGTTTGCCTGTAGAAGTTTTCACGCCACTCTTGTCCATATTATAAATGTCGGCAGGATGTTCAACACAATTATATTTTTCATACAAATTCCACAGATTCGTAAAAAATTCTCCCACCTTACGCCTATTAAAGGCAGTACAGCGAGAGATACTGGTTGGCTCTGGAGATCTAAATCCTAATTTCGGATTGCTCTGCATAAACCCGCCCACCCATGCCCGACCTGCTTCGTTATTCTTAAAGGGATTAGGAATTTTATTTTTGAGAGCATGTTGAAATGCCTTAGATGTTGCTTAACTGATTTATTTTGCGACATAATCCGAAAAGGAATTTGTTCATGTAATTTTTCCTGGAATATTTCGAAAACTAATGAATGCAAACAACACAATTTACTAGATCCTATGATGGCATAGTATGCCATCATAAGAACCCGCCAAGTAGGCCATCATAGGAAACAGTCGATGTTTTTTGTTGCACCACAAAATGATGCACCTAAAACAGTGTTTACTGAATGCATGCAAAAATATAAACTATGAATATTAAATAAAACTTAACGTTTCTCTGACTTACAAAATGGGCTTGCTTACTTGGATACTCACCAAAATTTTATTTTAGTTCTACACGAAACAAATAACATCTGATCTGCACTAGTTTTCATGAGAACTACTGACACGGGCATGCGCATACGTGGACACGTAAATGAAGCCGTGAGAATAGCTCTTTCCAAATGACGCTGTGTGTGCCATCATAAGCAGTATGCCATCATAGGCGACTTTCCCCTAGATCGTATATCACGATTTGTATCTATTGAACATGAACTTGTGTTTGCTGCACTAGACGTAGTTGGTTCATTAAGCGGCATACATTTTTTAACTGATTGGTTAATTGATGTCGTTTCACTTTGAGGAAATAATTTTCTTTTGGGATTCTCTTCTAATCTGTTCATTTCTCTTTCTCTCCTCGCTATAAATTTAATGGTTTCTTGAAAATCAACAGGACCAATCACCATTTTCCGAGCACCTCTTCGGTCGATTATATACGGTCGTTCTTTTAAAGGCACCTTTTTTTTCTTTATTACAAGAACATTTTTCAAAGCTTGTGCATTTGCAGGCACTTATGTCAAATAGTTTAGTTGTTTCTGCCTTATATTCTTGAACCCCTAAATTATAATGTTCGTTCTTTTTGTTTTCTGGATACCTTATAAGTTTTAGATATTTGTCATGATGTGCCTGAACAAGTTGCAACACGCGCTTACGAGAAACTGTAGCAATCGAAGCTTTTTTCCACAAAGTCAAAACTTTATCTGCAAGTAGATATCAGAAATGGCTGAAACTATTAACTCTTTACCGGAACCTAGTGGCTTGAGGTCATATCTAATCCACAAAAGGCACCTTATAACTTCTTCTACAGTCGGAAGTTGATTACCATTAAAATCTGATGGTGAACCAAATATAGGACACTCAACTGTTTTTCTGGTTTTCACTGTTTTTGAAAAACTTGGCACAACTAAGGTGGTAACATCCGAACACAAAACGAAAGGACAAAATGTTTATTTAATACATGTAAACACACGTACAATCTACTCACAGTACTCACGCGAACGTAACAGCTAAACTGACAAGTGACAACTGACAAAATGATAATGAGTGGGAGCCTTTTACTTGAGTTCAGCTCGCTCAGCGCAAACTCCTTATAGAGGTTGTGGAGATTGGCCCTAGAGTACCGAAATACCCTCCAAACCCTCCAATTACCGCGTCGGGTAAAGGTGGGAATGTGGGGTAGAGGTGCTGTTTGTTGGTGGTTTGCACCATGCCGAGTTCTCTCAATTGAATGGAGATAGGCTCGGGAACCGAAAAGGTGAGTGACTGGATGAGGGTTACCACTTCTGTTTCCTTCTCAGTAAGTGGTTGATTTAGTTTCTGCTTCAAGGTGATGAAGCGAAACCAAAGCAGGGCGGCGGTATAGTACTCAACGTACTCAACGAGCATGACTTTAGACTGGTTGGAGTCGTCAGTCAGCATTTCAGCGTACGTATCACGTGCGATACTTAACGCCGCGGGGGTTGAAGGTGTGAAAGTAACCCGCTGGTTAGTCTCACGTACCTGCATCCCGGAAGCGAACACAGATTGTTCACTCGGGTGAGACTCAGAGACCTTTGCCTGAGAGGCATCGTGTCTTCGAGTCGGTGGAGGTAATTCAGAGGGAACTTGTTTCCTCTCATTACCCTGGTTGCTCTTACGAGCAGGTTCCCGCCAATTGTTTTCAGCGCGGGGGTTGCGCTGATTGGCAGGCCTACCGAAGTAGGGTTTCGGGCCAGGGTTAGCTGGCGGCGGTTTTGGGTTAGCTTTGTCGTCGGACATTGCAAATTGGGGTGGGTTGCGAACTTCGCTCCTCAATTTTAATAAAAAATATCTAACTATATACAGGGTCTCTCACAGCTTACAACCTTTGGAGTCGTCTAGCGGTTCTAATTTGATTTACGGTTTGTAACTAGTAGTTGTAAACAGAACCGCTAAAAGCCGCAGTAACAAGTTTAATGTAAATTGTGGACTAATACTACAAAAGCCATAAAACCGGAGTTCAAAATAAACATTTTGTTGAAATTTGAAATATATCTTAGTTCTTGGAGGGGAGGTAGAGGGAAGAAGATGTAATTCTATCGCAAAATGTATTTAAACTTCTTTATTAGAATAGAATTTGGCATATTTTGGTAACTATTCCAAAACAAAATTTTAAAATTATCAGAGATTTTCGATTTTCGGCCCACATTTCAGCTCCTGGAATAGGCACAACCTGAAATCGTTCTCTATCAGGTTTTCAAGCAACGGCGTAACCTTACGAAGCCGGTCACTTGCAAATGATTCGTTTTCAGTATTGTTAAAATGCCACATTTTTAACAAATCTTCAAAACTCTTCCTTGGCATTATATTGTTTATATTATTTGCGTACAAAAAATTGGTGCTCCAATATAACCATAGTTTGGGAAGCTTCATTAGGCTCATCCACAACAGCACGCCAAGAAATGTTTCCATCTCCGGCATTTGTGGCTGTCTATTGCTTCACATGACCTTTTGGCTTCGTTTTTACTTTCAGTACCTGCTCTGCGTAATACATTTTTGAAGCAATCGTTTGGATTTTTGTTTATGAAGTCGTCATAAAGTGTTAAGACTATGCCTACGTTATTTACCATCAAATTGATTTTTTTTAGAGATGAGCCATCTACATCGCGCCATACAATATCTGTAGAATTATCGTCATCTTCACTGTCAAGGTCAGTTGTTGCAATCTGGTTAATAACGTCTTCTATATCCTGTTCTATCTGTATTTCCTTTTCGTTTGAGAAACCAATAACTATAAAATAACCTAGTTTATAAAAAGATAATTGAAGTAAAGACACTTACCGTATCATTGTCCTGAATTGGGCCGGCACGTAAAGTTGAAGGTCGTCCTTGTGAATGCTCTATATTTTGTCTTTGAACGTTTTTAATTTGAATGGTTTCGCTTCGTTGAACTTGAAGGACCGGCTTGCGGCTCGTCTCTGGCAACATGTTTTGCACGCTTTGTTGGCCTTTCTTCTTCATCAAAAGGTTGAACAGTTTCATCTAAATTTTTTTGCAGATCGCTGTTGCTCGTAATTGCCCATTTTACCGTTATAATACTCCGCACTTCGATGAACTACTGATGAGATGTACTATCGAGGACAAAGGTTTTCACCAGTCTACTGTTTGCAAAGTCTCGGATAGGCAACCCGTTTTACAGAGGAGAATAAGAAATTGCAAGATGTCGCGCTAATACATTTTCACTCTTCTACATAGAAGTTGGTAGCCAGTATTCCAAATTGCCATTGGCCAAATTATGTGAAATCGGAATTTGTGTTCAGTAAACGAATGTTTAGTAGGGAAATAAGAATAATTTATTTTATACTCGAAAGTATCGTTTAATATGTAATTTTAGATATTATTGCAAATTATCATAAAAATTACTGCACGTTATTCTGGAATATAAAGAATTTAGTATACCTAACATATTTCTGTTTGAGCTACGGATATTGCTGCATTTAATTTTTTTTTACATTTTAACCTTTATCCACCAATATCAAATTAATAAAGAAAGACAGTCAACTAAATTTCCCAATATATTTAGCAGTGCAAATATTAACAATCAATGGATCACTGGAAACGTAGCCCAAATCGGTCTTGTAATTTGTGGAATTATAATTATTTACATTTACTCAATAATTTAAGCGTACTTAATCACATGCCGGTGTCAACCAAAATATTATTTGTTGAATATTTTATGATTCGTGTTGGTATTGTAGGGCTTTCATCAATATTTTACCAATTATTTTTTACGCAAAGTTGGTCATTTGATACATGATTTATTACAACAAAACGCTTGCTATGATTGAAAGAAATTAGGATAGTTAAAGAATTCATATAAGCGATGAAGCTGCGGGTTTCCCTGTCGTTTGACTGTTCTGGGTTTCTAAGAAAGTTTTACAAGCATTAGAAAGTCAAGTAAATTACGTGATATGCTCAACAGTACAAATATTAAATACTATGACAAGGAATATCTTTTAGGGAGGAGTCGAATAATTTAGATTGTGTTGTAATTTTGATTAAATGTTTAAAATATACTTAATATATTTCTTTAAATATAAGGTTTTCTGCTTCCAAAAAGTCACCTGGGAATAACAAATGCGCTCTATCTCAAGAATTTTATTAAACATTAAAACTACATATAAAAAAATAACAACATAATTAAGAACAATATCCGCAGTATGTATCAATATTTGGTGTAAAAACCGTTGTTATCTAAACATTCTTGCATCCTAGTTTTTATTGATAATACAAGATTACCACATATTGCTTGGCGACGAAATTGCTCCCATACCGAAACACTATGCTGCATTAGTGTTCTCTCTGTTCTTGGCCTCACCCCATGCCGATCAGTATCCTCCCAATCACGAATCATTGCAGCCCAAAGGTTTTCAATTGGATTTAGATCAGGAGATCTAGATGGCCATTTAAGCACGTCAAATTCTGGGTGCTCCTGGAACCAATTTCTAACCACTCGTGCGGTGTGTATGGGAGAATTATCCTGCACAAGAACAATTCGCTCGTGTTCGTGTGCAGGATACATCTCTCGGAGTGCTGGTAGGAATTGATTTTCCAAGAGCTCCACATATCTGAGCGCGTTGAAACGTGGGGGTGAGACCTGGATTAGCTGTCCAGGACCATTTTGGGACATCCATCCCCAACAGCCGATGGTAATTCTTCCGCTTGTTTTGTTTTCACAAACATTTTGAGGTAGATATCGGGAATTGTGTGTCCGCAACACTCTAAGTCGAGGACTCTCCTGCGATGTTGTGAATGTTTTCTCATCGGTGAAAATAACGTTGCTCCAGTCCCTCTCCATGTTTCTTCTGCAAAACTCTATCCGAGCTTCTGCCAGCTCTGGCGTAATAACGCATTTTCTTGCAGGATTCCTGCTTTTCAATCCTCCCTCTGCCAATATCCTGCCCAATGTTTCAGTGGAAACCGCCAGGTTTAATTCTTCCCGGATTTTGGGTAGTGACTGAAATGGATTTGCCTCAGAAAAGCGGACAATGTTGTTATCCTCGTCCGGCGTTGTCTTACGTAGTCGGCCGAACTTACTGTTAAAAATAACTTAATACAAATACGTCGCATCACAACTCGTTAGATAGCTTAAATACGTCGTCTATTTTATCAGGAATACTTTTTTTTGTATTTATTACTGGGATACTGGAAGCTATATTGGTAACGTTATGATTAGACATCGGATTATATGTACTATCAAAATGCCAAAATATGCATGCAAATATGCACTAAAAAAGGGCGAAATATGCATAAAATATGCACAATCAAAAAACATTTACAATTAGAATTTACGTTTATTATTATTATTATAATTATAATATTTAATAAACTATAAATTATTATTACGTAAATAATAAACTTATTTATTATAAATAATTCTTGTGACAGTAAACAATAATATATTTTTCCAGGTTTTCTGCAGCAAACTTGTGACGTTTGTCACTTAATATTAATTTATAGGCTGAAAATGATCTTTCAACGTCAACTGACGTTACCGGACAGAATTTAAAATTTGGCGCCATTTCTGCAGAGACCTCTTCAGGCAGAGTTTGTCCGATGCCGTTGATAAACGCGTCAATTTTCTTTATGCCTTCAAAACCGGAGTTCTTATACAAAACTGCATTTAATTTGCCAAGAACCTTTTGCGATAGTGAACTCGGAAGGGCGTTACTCTGTTCAATCATTTTTTCTATTTTTCCAAGGACCGGCACAGAGGAAAGTTTTTAGTTTCTAGTTTCTCAATTGCATTGGGTATATTGCTGAAATGTGTTGCAATAATAGCAATATTTTTTTATTGAAGGATCCTCAAATGCCAGCTGGCTTGAATTGATTGCAATTGCGTCTGATCTGTCAAATTTTCCAACTACTTCTTTTATAGCTTCGAAATTTTCAGCATAAAACAATACGGCTTTCAACCAAGTTCCCCACCGTATTAATATTGGTTCTGGGGGTAGTGCTACGTTTGGTAGTTGCTCTTTATATGCTTGTACTCGCGATGGTGCTTTTAAAAACACTTTTTTTGTAGAAGAAATCAATTTATTGACTATCCCGAACTCGTTTCTAATCTCTTCCGCAACTCGATGTAATCCGTGGGCTAGACAGGTGATGTGAAGCAATTTCGGGTAGAACACTTTCAGAGCTTGACCAGCTTTCACCATATAAGGCCAGAAACAGAAACACATATTTTCTCGTCAATAGAAGAATCAGGAAATAGTGATCTGATGGAATCATTTATGAACCGGGCGATAGTTGAATGGTTTGTTTTTTCTAGGACTTTGCAAGCAACCAAATGGGGAGTGGAGGGCTCTTTAGATAATTTTCCAACAATTAGATTCGCTATATATCGTCCACATGAATCTTGTCGTTTCATCAGCTGATATCAATAGTAGATTGTTCGAGAGATCGGCGCGTATTTCACTAAGTACTTCGTCGTAGATAGTTGACAGGTAGTTTTTTCGAATTGTGGACTCTTCAGGAATTATCTGATTAGTGCAATACTTCTTAAGGAATTTTCGGCATACTTCGTTATTTAATTGGTGGAAAGGAATATTGCAAGCTACAAATAACTCACATAAATCTTTATTGAATTCTGTTTTCTTTGAAGTATCCGAATTAGAAGTCGAAATATGGGGCAGTAGTTGTTATCGACTTCTTGTTGGTTTCTGTCTTGCAGCTAAATGGGAAGCAGTACTCACATGTTGATCGATTTGGTATTTTTTTGATGAAGGTATTTGCTTTTCACAAACCTTGCAGAAAATCACAGTACCATCAGTCGTAAATTGACCTGGGTAATTTTTTATCTAAGATTCCATTAAAACCTGAGTATTTTTTTTTCACTGGCGGCATTATTTCAACAAAAATAAGATTCAAATACAGCGAGACAAAAACAACTGAATTACGTTTAGGCGCGTGAGTGAAGCAGCGAGTGCCGTATGCCGCTCTCGCGCACGCACACCGCATCCCGCCAACGCCTACCGAGCGCCGACGTCGCGATCGGTCGGATTCAGTGCGCTCGCTGATTGTGTGCGAGGCGGACGTGTCGACTACATAATACAACATGCCAAACACGTATACCTAACTATTGAAATAAGCACTATCAATGAAAAAGTACCAAAATATGCAATAACGCTATAAAAATAGAATTATATGCATTTGCATATGCAAACATGCAAATGCATATAATCCGATGTCTAGTTATGATATACATACAGGGAGTTTATTATAACGCGCAATGTGTAAATGCGTTTATTTTAAAATGCAACATGGGAACGTCACTGAGTATGTAAAAACATAATATATTCTACGAAGAAGGAATTCTGTTGATGAAATTGTATAAAGACTTCAGTTTACAGCAGGTGTGTGGGATATTACCTGTTGTTCTTTCTGAAGCTTCTTTTTCAATAAAATTACGTTTCATGTATTGCATTTTAAAATAAACGCATTTACAGATGGCATGGCGTACCCTTAGAAACCAATAGTAACAATCAAGTTAACAGGCTTCGCTACACTCCTCGCTCTTGAGGGCGTGGCAAGGGTTAAGATGGTGGCTTATTGGCCACACGTTCCCGTCTAGCTCAGCGGATGAGTGGGTCGACCAATGATGGGAGAGGCTGGAGAAAGCGCTCGCCTATTGGCTGAGAGAAATAATGGATGAGTCGGAGTACCAGTTTTATTTTATTTATGTTATTCTGTCCGGGCGGATATTAAAAGAAACAAATAACAAATCCACACGTACTGACGCACCAATACAATGCTCAATCATACACACATTCAACAATCATTCATACGAAAACGAGTGAGGCTTAAATCTAAATATACACTGAAACGGTCTCTGGCTTGAAGCGACAGTTCTGGGGGGGGGGGGGGGGAGAAGTCTGCGTAGTCCGTCCGGGCTACTGGGGGCGGCGATGACGTGAGTGACGTCGGCGTCGGGGTATGCGCCGAGGTTCTTGCACCAGGGGCAACGGCGAGCG
>CALNHX010006810.1:0-83409 GCA_940337035.1 Agriotes lineatus
GTATAAATGGCAAATTACCAATATAAAGCTATTCCGTACACTACGGTGTCACATTCGGTTTATCACAACCTAGTAATTCAAATTTGGTGGCTGGAAGTTCCCGATGGAGTTAGATAAATTGTATTTTTTAGTCACTATAAATCCTGCACGTTACCTAGCTCTCATTTCTATATTAATTTAGTTAAAATAATGGCTTCAGGAGCTTATTAGGTGCCGTATTAAATTAATGCGATGCTCGAAAAGCAGTCAAACCGAACGGCAACTTTTAACAGCACTTTTTGTGCTAGTATAAATGGCAAATTACCAATATAAAGCTATTCCGTACACTACGGTGTCACATTCGGTTTATCACAACCTAGTAATTCAAATTTGGTGGCTGGAAGTTCCCGATGGAGTTAGATAAATTGTATTTTTTAGTCACTAAAAATCCTGCACGTTACCTACCTCTCATTTCTATATTAATTTAGTTAAAATAATGGCTTCAGGAGCTTATTAGGTGCCGTATTAAATTAATGCGATGCTCGAAAAGCAGTCAAACCGAACGGCAACTTTTAACAGCACTTTTTGTGCTTGTATAAATGGCAAATTACCAATATAAAGCTATTCCGTACACTACGGTGTCACATTCGGTTTATCACAACCTAGTAATTCAAATTTGGTGGCTGGAAGTTCCCGATGGAGTTAGATAAATTGTATTTTTTAGTCACTAAAAATCCTGCACGTTACCTACCTCTCATTTCTATATTAATTTAGTTAAAATAATGGCTTCAGGAGCTTATTAGGTGCCGTATTAAATTAATGCGATGCTCGAAAAGCAGTCAAACCGAACGGCAACTTTTAACAGCACTTTTTGTGCTAATATAAATGGCAAATTACCAATATAAAGCTATTCCGTACACTACGGTGTCACATTCGGTTTATCACAACCTAGTAATTCAAATTTGGTGGCTGGAAGTTCCCGATGGAGTTAGATAAATTGTATTTTTTAGTCACTATAAATCCTGCACGTTACCTAGCTCTCATTTCTATATTAATTTAGTTAAAATAATGGCTTCAGGAGCTTATTAGGTGCCGTATTAAATTAATGCGATGCTCGAAAAGCAGTCAAACCGAACGGCAACTTTTAACAGCACTTTTTGTGCTAGTATAAATGGCAAATTACCAATATAAAGCTATTCCGTACACTACGGTGTCACATTCGGTTTATCACAACCTAGTAATTCAAATTTGGTGGCTGGAAGTTCCCGATGGAGTTAGATAAATTGTATTTTTTAGTCACTATAAATCCTGCACGTTACCTACCTCTCATTTCTATATTAATTTAGTTAAAATAATGGCTTCAGGAGCTTATTAGGTGCCGTATTAAATTAATGCGATGCTCGAAAAGCAGTCAAACCGAACGGCAACTTTTAACAGCATTTTTTGTGCTAGTATAAATGGCAAATTACCAATATAAAGCTATTCCGTACACTACGGTGTCACATTCGGTTTATCACAACCTAGTAATTCAAATTTGGTGGCTGGAAGTTCCCGATGGAGTTAGATAAATTGTATTTTTTAGTCACTATAAATCCTGCACGTTACCTAGCTCTCATTTCTATATTAATTTAGTTAAAATAATGGCTTCAGGAGCTTATTAGGTGCCGTATTAAATTAATGCGATGCTCGAAAAGCAGTCAAACCGAACGGCAACTTTTAACAGCACGTTTTGTGCTAGTATAAATGGCAAATTACCAATATAAAGCTATTCCGTACACTACGGTGTCACATTCGGTTTATCACAACCTAGTAATGCAAATTTGGTGGCTGGAAGTTCCCGATGGAGTTAGATAAATTGTATTTTTTAGTCACTAAAAATCCTGCACGTTACCTACCTCTCATTTCTATATTAATTTAGTTAAAATAATGGCTTCAGGAGCTTATTAGGTGCCGTATTAAATTAATGCGATGCTCGAAAAGCAGTCAAACCGAACGGCAACTTTTAACAGCACTTTTTGTGCTAGTATAAATGGCAAATTACCAATATAAAGCTATTCCGTACACTACGGTGTCACATTCGGTTTATCACAACCTAGTAATTCAAATTTGGTGGCTGGAAGTTCCCGATGGAGTTAGATAAATTGTATTTTTTAGTCACTAAAAATCCTGCACGTTACCTACCTCTCATTTCTATATTAATTTAGTTAAAATAATGGCTTCAGGAGCTTATTAGGTGCCGTATTAAATTAGTGCGATGCACGAAAAGCAGTCAAACCGAACGGCAACTTTTAACAGCATTTTTTGTGCTAGTATAAATGGCAAATTATCAATATAAAGCTATTCCGTACACTACGGTGTCCCATTCGGATTTTCACAACCTAGCAATTCAAATTTGGTGGTTATAAAACGCCGATGGAGTTAGATAGAAGGTATTTTTTAGTCACTATAAATCCTGCAAGTTTCCTAGCTTTTATCTCTATATTAGTTTAGTTAAAATAATGGCTTCAGAAGCTTATTAGGTGCCGTATTAAATTAATGCGATGCTCGAAAAGCAGTCAAACCGAACGGCAACTTTTAACAGCACTTTTTGTGCTAGTATAAATGGCAAATTACCAATATAAAGCTATTCCGTACACTACGGTGTCACATTCGGTTTATCACAACCTAGTAATTCAAATTTGGTGGCTGGAAGTTCCCGATGGAGTTAGATAAATTGTATTTTTTAGTCACTAAAAATCCTGCACGTTACCTACCTCTCATTTCTATATTAATTTAGTTAAAATAATGGCTTCAGGAGCTTATTAGGTGCCGTATTAAATTAGTGCGATGCACGAAAAGCAGTCAAACCGAACGGCAACTTTTAACAGCATTTTTTGTGCTAGTATAAATGGCAAATTATCAATATAAAGCTATTCCGTACACTACGGTGTCCCATTCGGATTTTCACAACCTAGCAATTCAAATTTGGTGGTTATAAAACGCCGATGGAGTTAGATAGAAGGTATTTTTTAGTCACTATAAATCCTGCAAGTTTCCTAGCTTTTATCTCTATATTAGTTTAGTTAAACTAATGGCTTCAGAAGCTTATTAGGTGCCGTATTAAATTAATGCGATGCCCGAAAACCAGTCAAAGCGAACGGTTACTTGTAGCAGCATTTTTTGTGCTAGTATAAATGGCAAATTACCAATATAAAGCTATTCCGTACACTACGGTGTCACATTCGGTTTATCACAACCTAGTAATTCAAATTTGGTGGCTGGAAGTTCCCGATGGAGTTAGATAAATTGTATTTTTTAGTCACTATAAATCCTGCACGTTACCTAGCTCTCATTTCTATATTAATTTAGTTAAAATAATGGCTTCAGGAGCTTATTAGGTGCCGTATTAAATTAATGCGATGCTCGAAAAGCAGTCAAACCGAACGGCAACTTTTAACAGCACTTTTTGTGCTAGTATAAATGGCAAATTACCAATATAAAGCTATTCCGTACACTATGGTGTCACATTCGGTTTATCACAACCTAGTAATTCAAATTTGGTGGCTGGAAGTTCCCGATGGAGTTAGATAAATTGTATTTTTTAGTCACTATAAATCCTGCACGTTACCTAGCTCTCATTTCTATATTAATTTAGTTAAAATAATGGCTTCAGGAGCTTATTAGGTGCCGTATTAAATTAGTGCGATGCTCGAAAAGCAGTCAAACCGAACGGCAACTTTTAACAGCACTTTTTGTGCTAGTATAAATGGCAAATTATCAATATAAAGCTATTCCGTACACTACGGTGTCCCATTCGGATTTTCACAACCTAGCAATTCAAATTTGGTGGTTATAAAACGCCGATGGAGTTAGATAGAAGGTATTTTTTAGTCACTATAAATCCTGCAAGTTTCCTAGCTTTTATCTCTATATTAGTTTAGTTAAAATAATGGCTTCAGAAGCTTATTAGGTGCCGTATTAAATTAATGCGATGCTCGAAAAGCAGTCAAACCGAACGGCAACTTTTAACAGCACTTTTTGTGCTAGTATAAATGGCAAATTACCAATATAAAGCTATTCCGTACACTACGGTGTCACATTCGGTTTATCACAACCTAGTAATTCAAATTTGGTGGCTGGAAGTTCCCGATGGAGTTAGATAAATTGTATTTTTTAGTCACTAAAAATCCTGCACGTTACCTACCTCTCATTTCTATATTAATTTAGTTAAAATAATGGCTTCAGGAGCTTATTAGGTGCCGTATTAAATTAGTGCGATGCACGAAAAGCAGTCAAACCGAACGGCAACTTTTAACAGCATTTTTTGTGCTAGTATAAATGGCAAATTATCAATATAAAGCTATTCCGTACACTACGGTGTCCCATTCGGATTTTCACAACCTAGCAATTCAAATTTGGTGGTTATAAAACGCCGATGGAGTTAGATAGAAGGTATTTTTTAGTCACTATAAATCCTGCAAGTTTCCTAGCTTTTATCTCTATATTAGTTTAGTTAAAATAATGGCTTCAGAAGCTTATTAGGTGCCGTATTAAATTAATGCGATGCTCGAAAAGCAGTCAAACCGAACGGCAACTTTTAACAGCACTTTTTGTGCTAGTATAAATGGCAAATTACCAATATAAAGCTATTCCGTACACTACGGTGTCACATTCGGTTTATCACAACCTAGTAATTCAAATTTGGTGGCTGGAAGTTCCCGATGGAGTTAGATAAATTGTATTTTTTAGTCACTATAAATCCTGCACGTTACCTAGCTCTCATTTCTATATTAATTTAGTTAAAATAATGGCTTCAGGAGCTTATTAGGTGCCGTATTAAATTAGTGCGATGCTCGAAAAGCAGTCAAACCGAACGGCAACTTTTAACAGCACTTTTTGTGCTAGTATAAATGGCAAATTATCAATATAAAGCTATTCCGTACACTACGGTGTCCCATTCGGATTTTCACAACCTAGCAATTCAAATTTGGTGGTTATAAAACGCCGATGGAGTTAGATAGAAGGTATTTTTTAGTCACTATAAATCCTGCAAGTTTCCTAGCTTTTATCTCTATATTAGTTTAGTTAAAATAATGGCTTCAGAAGCTTATTAGGTGCCGTATTAAATTAATGCGATGCTCGAAAAGCAGTCAAACCGAACGGCAACTTTTAACAGCACTTTTTGTGCTAGTATAAATGGCAAATTACCAATATAAAGCTATTCCGTACACTACGGTGTCACATTCGGTTTATCACAACCTAGTAATTCAAATTTGGTGGCTGGAAGTTCCCGATGGAGTTAGATAAATTGTATTTTTTAGTCACTAAAAATCCTGCACGTTACCTACCTCTCATTTCTATATTAATTTAGTTAAAATAATGGCTTCAGGAGCTTATTAGGTGCCGTATTAAATTAGTGCGATGCACGAAAAGCAGTCAAACCGAACGGCAACTTTTAACAGCATTTTTTGTGCTAGTATAAATGGCAAATTATCAATATAAAGCTATTCCGTACACTACGGTGTCCCATTCGGATTTTCACAACCTAGCAATTCAAATTTGGTGGTTATAAAACGCCGATGGAGTTAGATAGAAGGTATTTTTTAGTCACTATAAATCCTGCAAGTTTCCTAGCTTTTATCTCTATATTAGTTTAGTTAAAATAATGGCTTCAGAAGCTTATTAGGTGCCGTATTAAATTAATGCGATGCTCGAAAAGCAGTCAAACCGAACGGCAACTTTTAACAGCACTTTTTGTGCTAGTATAAATGGCAAATTACCAATATAAAGCTATTCCGTACACTACGGTGTCACATTCGGTTTATCACAACCTAGTAATTCAAATTTGGTGGCTGGAAGTTCCCGATGGAGTTAGATAAATTGTATTTTTTAGTCACTAAAAATCCTGCACGTTACCTACCTCTCATTTCTATATTAATTTAGTTAAAATAATGGCTTCAGGAGCTTATTAGGTGCCGTATTAAATTAGTGCGATGCACGAAAAGCAGTCAAACCGAACGGCAACTTTTAACAGCATTTTTTGTGCTAGTATAAATGGCAAATTATCAATATAAAGCTATTCCGTACACTACGGTGTCCCATTCGGATTTTCACAACCTAGCAATTCAAATTTGGTGGTTATAAAACGCCGATGGAGTTAGATAGAAGGTATTTTTTAGTCACTATAAATCCTGCAAGTTTCCTAGCTTTTATCTCTATATTAGTTTAGTTAAACTAATGGCTTCAGAAGCTTATTAGGTGCCGTATTAAATTAATGCGATGCCCGAAAACCAGTCAAAGCGAACGGTTACTTGTAGCAGCATTTTTTGTGCTAGTATAAATGGCAAATTACCAATATAAAGCTATTCCGTACACTACGGTGTCACATTCGGTTTATCACAACCTAGTAATTCAAATTTGGTGGCTGGAAGTTCCCGATGGAGTTAGATAAATTGTATTTTTTAGTCACTATAAATCCTGCACGTTACCTAGCTCTCATTTCTATATTAATTTAGTTAAAATAATGGCTTCAGGAGCTTATTAGGTGCCGTATTAAATTAATGCGATGCTCGAAAAGCAGTCAAACCGAACGGCAACTTTTAACAGCACTTTTTGTGCTAGTATAAATGGCAAATTACCAATATAAAGCTATTCCGTACACTATGGTGTCACATTCGGTTTATCACAACCTAGTAATTCAAATTTGGTGGCTGGAAGTTCCCGATGGAGTTAGATAAATTGTATTTTTTAGTCACTATAAATCCTGCACGTTACCTAGCTCTCATTTCTATATTAATTTAGTTAAAATAATGGCTTCAGGAGCTTATTAGGTGCCGTATTAAATTAATGCGATGCTCGAAAAGCAGTCAAACCGAACGGCAACTTTTAACAGCACTTTTTGTGCTAGTATAAATGGCAAATTACCAATATAAAGCTATTCCGTACACTACGGTGTCACATTCGGTTTATCACAACCTAGTAATTCAAATTTGGTGGCTGGAAGTTCCCGATGGAGTTAGATAAATTGTATTTTTTAGTCACTAAAAATCCTGCACGTTACCTACCTCTCATTTCTATATTAATTTAGTTAAAATAATGGCTTCAGGAGCTTATTAGGTGCCGTATTAAATTAGTGCGATGCACGAAAAGCAGTCAAACCGAACGGCAACTTTTAACAGCATTTTTTGTGCTAGTATAAATGGCAAATTATCAATATAAAGCTATTCCGTACACTACGGTGTCCCATTCGGATTTTCACAACCTAGCAATTCAAATTTGGTGGTTATAAAACGCCGATGGAGTTAGATAGAAGGTATTTTTTAGTCACTATAAATCCTGCAAGTTTCCTAGCTTTTATCTCTATATTAGTTTAGTTAAAATAATGGCTTCAGAAGCTTATTAGGTGCCGTATTAAATTAATGCGATGCTCGAAAAGCAGTCAAACCGAACGGCAACTTTTAACAGCACTTTTTGTGCTAGTATAAATGGCAAATTACCAATATAAAGCTATTCCGTACACTACGGTGTCACATTCGGTTTATCACAACCTAGTAATGCAAATTTGGTGGCTGGAAGTTCCCGATGGAGTTAGATAAATTGTATTTTTTAGTCACTAAAAATCCTGCACGTTACCTACCTCTCATTTCTATATTAATTTAGTTAAAATAATGGCTTCAGGAGCTTATTAGGTGCCGTATTAAATTAATGCGATGCTCGAAAAGCAGTCAAACCGAACGGCAACTTTTAACAGCACTTTTTGTGCTAGTATAAATGGCAAATTACCAATATAAAGCTATTCCGTACACTACGGTGTCACATTCGGTTTATCACAACCTAGTAATTCAAATTTGGTGGCTGGAAGTTCCCGATGGAGTTAGATAAATTGTATTTTTTAGTCACTAAAAATCCTGCACGTTACCTACCTCTCATTTCTATATTAATTTAGTTAAAATAATGGCTTCAGGAGCTTATTAGGTGCCGTATTAAATTAGTGCGATGCACGAAAAGCAGTCAAACCGAACGGCAACTTTTAACAGCATTTTTTGTGCTAGTATAAATGGCAAATTATCAATATAAAGCTATTCCGTACACTACGGTGTCCCATTCGGATTTTCACAACCTAGCAATTCAAATTTGGTGGTTATAAAACGCCGATGGAGTTAGATAGAAGGTATTTTTTAGTCACTATAAATCCTGCAAGTTTCCTAGCTTTTATCTCTATATTAGTTTAGTTAAAATAATGGCTTCAGAAGCTTATTAGGTGCCGTATTAAATTAATGCGATGCTCGAAAAGCAGTCAAACCGAACGGCAACTTTTAACAGCACTTTTTGTGCTAGTATAAATGGCAAATTACCAATATAAAGCTATTCCGTACACTACGGTGTCACATTCGGTTTATCACAACCTAGTAATTCAAATTTGGTGGCTGGAAGTTCCCGATGGAGTTAGATAAATTGTATTTTTTAGTCACTAAAAATCCTGCACGTTACCTACCTCTCATTTCTATATTAATTTAGTTAAAATAATGGCTTCAGGAGCTTATTAGGTGCCGTATTAAATTAGTGCGATGCACGAAAAGCAGTCAAACCGAACGGCAACTTTTAACAGCATTTTTTGTGCTAGTATAAATGGCAAATTATCAATATAAAGCTATTCCGTACACTACGGTGTCCCATTCGGATTTTCACAACCTAGCAATTCAAATTTGGTGGTTATAAAACGCCGATGGAGTTAGATAGAAGGTATTTTTTAGTCACTATAAATCCTGCAAGTTTCCTAGCTTTTATCTCTATATTAGTTTAGTTAAAATAATGGCTTCAGAAGCTTATTAGGTGCCGTATTAAATTAATGCGATGCTCGAAAAGCAGTCAAACCGAACGGCAACTTTTAACAGCACTTTTTGTGCTAGTATAAATGGCAAATTACCAATATAAAGCTATTCCGTACACTACGGTGTCACATTCGGTTTATCACAACCTAGTAATTCAAATTTGGTGGCTGGAAGTTCCCGATGGAGTTAGATAAATTGTATTTTTTAGTCACTAAAAATCCTGCACGTTACCTACCTCTCATTTCTATATTAATTTAGTTAAAATAATGGCTTCAGGAGCTTATTAGGTGCCGTATTAAATTAGTGCGATGCACGAAAAGCAGTCAAACCGAACGGCAACTTTTAACAGCACTTTTTGTGCTAGTATAAATGGCAAATTACCAATATAAAGCTATTCCGTACACTACGGTGTCACATTCGGTTTATCACAACCTAGTAATTCAAATTTGGTGGCTGGAAGTTCCCGATGGAGTTAGATAAATTGTATTTTTTAGTCACTAAAAATCCTGCACGTTACCTACCTCTCATTTCTATATTAATTTAGTTAAAATAATGGCTTCAGGAGCTTATTAGGTGCCGTATTAAATTAATGCGATGCTCGAAAAGCAGTCAAACCGAACGGCAACTTTTAACAGCACTTTTTGTGCTAGTATAAATGGCAAATTACCAATATAAAGCTATTCCGTACACTACGGTGTCACATTCGGTTTATCACAACCTAGTAATTCAAATTTGGTGGCTGGAAGTTCCCGATGGAGTTAGATAAATTGTATTTTTTAGTCACTAAAAATCCTGCACGTTACCTACCTCTCATTTCTATATTAATTTAGTTAAAATAATGGCTTCAGGAGCTTATTAGGTGCCGTATTAAATTAGTGCGATGCACGAAAAGCAGTCAAACCGAACGGCAACTTTTAACAGCACTTTTTGTGCTAGTATAAATGGCAAATTACCAATATAAAGCTATTCCGTACACTACGGTGTCACATTCGGTTTATCACAACCTAGTAATTCAAATTTGGTGGCTGGAAGTTCCCGATGGAGTTAGATAAATTGTATTTTTTAGTCACTAAAAATCCTGCACGTTACCTACCTCTCATTTCTATATTAATTTAGTTAAAATAATGGCTTCAGGAGCTTATTAGGTGCCGTATTAAATTAATGCGATGCTCGAAAAGCAGTCAAACCGAACGGCAACTTTTAACAGCACTTTTTGTGCTAGTATAAATGGCAAATTACCAATATAAAGCTATTCCGTACACTACGGTGTCACATTCGGTTTATCACAACCTAGTAATTCAAATTTGGTGGCTGGAAGTTCCCGATGGAGTTAGATAAATTGTATTTTTTAGTCACTAAAAATCCTGCACGTTACCTACCTCTCATTTCTATATTAATTTAGTTAAAATAATGGCTTCAGGAGCTTATTAGGTGCCGTATTAAATTAGTGCGATGCACGAAAAGCAGTCAAACCGAACGGCAACTTTTAACAGCATTTTTTGTGCTAGTATAAATGGCAAATTATCAATATAAAGCTATTCCGTACACTACGGTGTCCCATTCGGATTTTCACAACCTAGCAATTCAAATTTGGTGGTTATAAAACGCCGATGGAGTTAGATAGAAGGTATTTTTTAGTCACTATAAATCCTGCAAGTTTCCTAGCTTTTATCTCTATATTAGTTTAGTTAAAATAATGGCTTCAGAAGCTTATTAGGTGCCGTATTAAATTAATGCGATGCTCGAAAAGCAGTCAAACCGAACGGCAACTTTTAACAGCACTTTTTGTGCTAGTATAAATGGCAAATTACCAATATAAAGCTATTCCGTACACTACGGTGTCACATTCGGTTTATCACAACCTAGTAATTCAAATTTGGTGGCTGGAAGTTCCCGATGGAGTTAGATAAATTGTATTTTTTAGTCACTAAAAATCCTGCACGTTACCTACCTCTCATTTCTATATTAATTTAGTTAAAATAATGGCTTCAGGAGCTTATTAGGTGCCGTATTAAATTAGTGCGATGCACGAAAAGCAGTCAAACCGAACGGCAACTTTTAACAGCACTTTTTGTGCTAGTATAAATGGCAAATTACCAATATAAAGCTATTCCGTACACTACGGTGTCACATTCGGTTTATCACAACCTAGTAATTCAAATTTGGTGGCTGGAAGTTCCCGATGGAGTTAGATAAATTGTATTTTTTAGTCACTAAAAATCCTGCACGTTACCTACCTCTCATTTCTATATTAATTTAGTTAAAATAATGGCTTCAGGAGCTTATTAGGTGCCGTATTAAATTAATGCGATGCTCGAAAAGCAGTCAAACCGAACGGCAACTTTTAACAGCACTTTTTGTGCTAGTATAAATGGCAAATTACCAATATAAAGCTATTCCGTACACTACGGTGTCACATTCGGTTTATCACAACCTAGTAATTCAAATTTGGTGGCTGGAAGTTCCCGATGGAGTTAGATAAATTGTATTTTTTAGTCACTAAAAATCCTGCACGTTACCTACCTCTCATTTCTATATTAATTTAGTTAAAATAATGGCTTCAGGAGCTTATTAGGTGCCGTATTAAATTAGTGCGATGCACGAAAAGCAGTCAAACCGAACGGCAACTTTTAACAGCATTTTTTGTGCTAGTATAAATGGCAAATTATCAATATAAAGCTATTCCGTACACTACGGTGTCCCATTCGGATTTTCACAACCTAGCAATTCAAATTTGGTGGTTATAAAACGCCGATGGAGTTAGATAGAAGGTATTTTTTAGTCACTATAAATCCTGCAAGTTTCCTAGCTTTTATCTCTATATTAGTTTAGTTAAAATAATGGCTTCAGAAGCTTATTAGGTGCCGTATTAAATTAATGCGATGCTCGAAAAGCAGTCAAACCGAACGGCAACTTTTAACAGCACTTTTTGTGCTAGTATAAATGGCAAATTACCAATATAAAGCTATTCCGTACACTACGGTGTCACATTCGGTTTATCACAACCTAGTAATTCAAATTTGGTGGCTGGAAGTTCCCGATGGAGTTAGATAAATTGTATTTTTTAGTCACTAAAAATCCTGCACGTTACCTACCTCTCATTTCTATATTAATTTAGTTAAAATAATGGCTTCAGGAGCTTATTAGGTGCCGTATTAAATTAGTGCGATGCACGAAAAGCAGTCAAACCGAACGGCAACTTTTAACAGCACTTTTTGTGCTAGTATAAATGGCAAATTACCAATATAAAGCTATTCCGTACACTACGGTGTCACATTCGGTTTATCACAACCTAGTAATTCAAATTTGGTGGCTGGAAGTTCCCGATGGAGTTAGATAAATTGTATTTTTTAGTCACTAAAAATCCTGCACGTTACCTACCTCTCATTTCTATATTAATTTAGTTAAAATAATGGCTTCAGGAGCTTATTAGGTGCCGTATTAAATTAATGCGATGCTCGAAAAGCAGTCAAACCGAACGGCAACTTTTAACAGCACTTTTTGTGCTAGTATAAATGGCAAATTACCAATATAAAGCTATTCCGTACACTACGGTGTCACATTCGGTTTATCACAACCTAGTAATTCAAATTTGGTGGCTGGAAGTTCCCGATGGAGTTAGATAAATTGTATTTTTTAGTCACTAAAAATCCTGCACGTTACCTACCTCTCATTTCTATATTAATTTAGTTAAAATAATGGCTTCAGGAGCTTATTAGGTGCCGTATTAAATTAGTGCGATGCACGAAAAGCAGTCAAACCGAACGGCAACTTTTAACAGCATTTTTTGTGCTAGTATAAATGGCAAATTATCAATATAAAGCTATTCCGTACACTACGGTGTCCCATTCGGATTTTCACAACCTAGCAATTCAAATTTGGTGGTTATAAAACGCCGATGGAGTTAGATAGAAGGTATTTTTTAGTCACTATAAATCCTGCAAGTTTCCTAGCTTTTATCTCTATATTAGTTTAGTTAAAATAATGGCTTCAGAAGCTTATTAGGTGCCGTATTAAATTAATGCGATGCTCGAAAAGCAGTCAAACCGAACGGCAACTTTTAACAGCACTTTTTGTGCTAGTATAAATGGCAAATTACCAATATAAAGCTATTCCGTACACTACGGTGTCACATTCGGTTTATCACAACCTAGTAATTCAAATTTGGTGGCTGGAAGTTCCCGATGGAGTTAGATAAATTGTATTTTTTAGTCACTAAAAATCCTGCACGTTACCTACCTCTCATTTCTATATTAATTTAGTTAAAATAATGGCTTCAGGAGCTTATTAGGTGCCGTATTAAATTAGTGCGATGCACGAAAAGCAGTCAAACCGAACGGCAACTTTTAACAGCATTTTTTGTGCTAGTATAAATGGCAAATTATCAATATAAAGCTATTCCGTACACTACGGTGTCCCATTCGGATTTTCACAACCTAGCAATTCAAATTTGGTGGTTATAAAACGCCGATGGAGTTAGATAGAAGGTATTTTTTAGTCACTATAAATCCTGCAAGTTTCCTAGCTTTTATCTCTATATTAGTTTAGTTAAACTAATGGCTTCAGAAGCTTATTAGGTGCCGTATTAAATTAATGCGATGCCCGAAAACCAGTCAAAGCGAACGGTTACTTGTAGCAGCATTTTTTGTGCTAGTATAAATGGCAAATTACCAATATAAAGCTATTCCGTACACTACGGTGTCACATTCGGTTTATCACAACCTAGTAATTCAAATTTGGTGGCTGGAAGTTCCCGATGGAGTTAGATAAATTGTATTTTTTAGTCACTATAAATCCTGCACGTTACCTAGCTCTCATTTCTATATTAATTTAGTTAAAATAATGGCTTCAGGAGCTTATTAGGTGCCGTATTAAATTAGTGCGATGCACGAAAAGCAGTCAAACCGAACGGCAACTTTTAACAGCATTTTTTGTGCTAGTATAAATGGCAAATTACCAATATAAAGCTATTCCGTACACTACGGTGTCACATTCGGTTTATCACAACCTAGTAATTCAAATTTGGTGGCTGGAAGTTCCCGATGGAGTTAGATAAATTGTATTTTTTAGTCACTATAAATCCTGCACGTTACCTAGCTCTCATTTCTATATTAATTTAGTTAAAATAATGGCTTCAGGAGCTTATTAGGTGCCGTATTAAATTAGTGCGATGCACGAAAAGCAGTCAAACCGAACGGCAACTTTTAACAGCATTTTTTGTGCTAGTATAAATGGCAAATTACCAATATAAAGCTATTCCGTACACTACGGTGTCACATTCGGTTTATCACAACCTAGTAATTCAAATTTGGTGGCTGGAAGTTCCCGATGGAGTTAGATAAATTGTATTTTTTAGTCACTATAAATCCTGCACGTTACCTAGCTCTCATTTCTATATTAATTTAGTTAAAATAATGGCTTCAGGAGCTTATTAGGTGCCGTATTAAATTAATGCGATGCTCGAAAAGCAGTCAAACCGAACGGCAACTTTTAACAGCACTTTTTGTGCTAGTATAAATGGCAAATTACCAATATAAAGCTATTCCGTACACTACGGTGTCACATTCGGTTTATCACAACCTAGTAATGCAAATTTGGTGGCTGGAAGTTCCCGATGGAGTTAGATAAATTGTATTTTTTAGTCACTAAAAATCCTGCACGTTACCTACCTCTCATTTCTATATTAATTTAGTTAAAATAATGGCTTCAGGAGCTTATTAGGTGCCGTATTAAATTAATGCGATGCTCGAAAAGCAGTCAAACCGAACGGCAACTTTTAACAGCACTTTTTGTGCTAGTATAAATGGCAAATTACCAATATAAAGCTATTCCGTACACTACGGTGTCACATTCGGTTTATCACAACCTAGTAATTCAAATTTGGTGGCTGGAAGTTCCCGATGGAGTTAGATAAATTGTATTTTTTAGTCACTAAAAATCCTGCACGTTACCTACCTCTCATTTCTATATTAATTTAGTTAAAATAATGGCTTCAGGAGCTTATTAGGTGCCGTATTAAATTAGTGCGATGCACGAAAAGCAGTCAAACCGAACGGCAACTTTTAACAGCATTTTTTGTGCTAGTATAAATGGCAAATTATCAATATAAAGCTATTCCGTACACTACGGTGTCCCATTCGGATTTTCACAACCTAGCAATTCAAATTTGGTGGTTATAAAACGCCGATGGAGTTAGATAGAAGGTATTTTTTAGTCACTATAAATCCTGCAAGTTTCCTAGCTTTTATCTCTATATTAGTTTAGTTAAAATAATGGCTTCAGAAGCTTATTAGGTGCCGTATTAAATTAATGCGATGCTCGAAAAGCAGTCAAACCGAACGGCAACTTTTAACAGCACTTTTTGTGCTAGTATAAATGGCAAATTACCAATATAAAGCTATTCCGTACACTACGGTGTCACATTCGGTTTATCACAACCTAGTAATTCAAATTTGGTGGCTGGAAGTTCCCGATGGAGTTAGATAAATTGTATTTTTTAGTCACTAAAAATCCTGCACGTTACCTACCTCTCATTTCTATATTAATTTAGTTAAAATAATGGCTTCAGGAGCTTATTAGGTGCCGTATTAAATTAGTGCGATGCACGAAAAGCAGTCAAACCGAACGGCAACTTTTAACAGCATTTTTTGTGCTAGTATAAATGGCAAATTATCAATATAAAGCAATTCCGTACACTACGGTGTCCCATTCGGATTTTCACAACCTAGCAATTCAAATTTGGTGGTTATAAAACGCCGATGGAGTTAGATAGAAGGTATTTTTTAGTCACTATAAATCCTGCAAGTTTCCTAGCTTTTATCTCTATATTAGTTTAGTTAAACTAATGGCTTCAGAAGCTTATTAGGTGCCGTATTAAATTAATGCGATGCCCGAAAACCAGTCAAAGCGAACGGTTACTTGTAGCAGCATTTTTTGTGCTAGTATAAATGGCAAATTACCAATATAAAGCTATTCCGTACACTACGGTGTCACATTCGGTTTATCACAACCTAGTAATTCAAATTTGGTGGCTGGAAGTTCCCGATGGAGTTAGATAAATTGTATTTTTTAGTCACTATAAATCCTGCACGTTACCTAGCTCTCATTTCTATATTAATTTAGTTAAAATAATGGCTTCAGGAGCTTATTAGGTGCCGTATTAAATTAGTGCGATGCACGAAAAGCAGTCAAACCGAACGGCAACTTTTAACAGCATTTTTTGTGCTAGTATAAATGGCAAATTATCAATATAAAGCTATTCCGTACACTACGGTGTCCCATTCGGATTTTCACAACCTAGCAATTCAAATTTGGTGGTTATAAAACGCCGATGGAGTTAGATAGAAGGTATATTTTAGTCACTATAAATCCTGCACGTTACCTAGCTCTCATTTCTATATTAATTTAGTTTAATTAATGGCTTCAGGAGCTTATTAGGTGCCGTATTAAATTAATGCGATGCTCGAAAAGCAGTCAAACCGAACGGCAACTTTTAACAGCACTTTTTGTGCTAGTATAAATGGCAAATTACCAATATAAAGCTATTCCGTACACTACGGTGTCACATTCGGTTTATCACAACCTAGTAATTCAAATTTGGTGGCTGGAAGTTCCCGATGGAGTTAGATAAATTGTATTTTTTAGTCACTATAAATCCTGCACGTTACCTAGCTCTCATTTCTATATTAATTTAGTTAAAATAATGGCTTCAGGAGCTTATTAGGTGCCGTATTAAATTAATGCGATGCTCGAAAAGCAGTCAAACCGAACGGCAACTTTTAACAGCACTTTTTGTGCTAGTATAAATGGCAAATTACCAATATAAAGCTATTCCGTACACTACGGTGTCACATTCGGTTTATCACAACCTAGTAATTCAAATTTGGTGGCTGGAAGTTCCCGATGGAGTTAGATAAATTGTATTTTTTAGTCACTATAAATCCTGCACGTTACCTAGCTCTCATTTCTATATTAATTTAGTTAAAATAATGGCTTCAGGAGCTTATTAGGTGCCGTATTAAATTAATGCGATGCTCGAAAAGCAGTCAAACCGAACGGCAACTTTTAACAGCACTTTTTGTGCTAGTATAAATGGCAAATTACCAATATAAAGCTATTCCGTACACTACGGTGTCACATTCGGTTTATCACAACCTAGTAATTCAAATTTGGTGGCTGGAAGTTCCCGATGGAGTTAGATAAATTGTATTTTTTAGTCACTATAAATCCTGCACGTTACCTAGCTCTCATTTCTATATTAATTTAGTTAAAATAATGGCTTCAGGAGCTTATTAGGTGCCGTATTAAATTAATGCGATGCTCGAAAAGCAGTCAAACCGAACGGCAACTTTTAACAGCACTTTTTGTGCTAGTATAAATGGCAAATTGCCAATATAAAGCTATTCCGTACACTACGGTGTCACATTCGGTTTATCACAACCTAGTAATTCAAATTTGGTTGCTGGAAGTTCCCGATGGAGTTAGATAAATTGTATTTTTTAGTCACTATAAATCCTGCACGTTACCTAGCTCTCATTTCTATATTAATTTAGTTAAAATAATGGCTTCAGGAGCTTATTAGGTGCCGTATTAAATTAATGCGATGCTCGAAAAGCAGTCAAACCGAACGGCAACTTTTAACAGCACTTTTTGTGCTAGTATAAATGGCAAATTACCAATATAAAGCTATTCCGTACACTACGGTGTCACATTCGGTTTATCACAACCTAGTAATTCAAATTTGGTGGCTGGAAGTTCCCGATGGAGTTAGATAAATTGTATTTTTTAGTCACTATAAATCCTGCAAGTTCCCTAGCACCCATTTCTATAATAATTTAGTTAAAATAATGGCTTCAGGAGCTTACTAGGTGCCGTATTAAATTAATGCGATGCCCGAAAACCAGTCAAAGCGAACGGCGACTTGTAGCAGCATTTTTTGTGCTAGTATAAATGGCAAATTATCAATATAACGCAATTCCGTACACTACGGTGTCACATTCGGTTTATCACAACCTAGTAATTCAAAGTTGGTGGCTGGAAAACCCCGATGGAGTTAGATAAATTGTATTTTAGTCACTATAAATCCTGCAAGTTTTCCAGCACCCATTTCTCTTTTAATTTAGTTAAAATATTGACTTTAGAAGCTTATTAGGTGCCGTATTAAATTAATGCGATGCTCGAAAAGCGGTCAAACCGAACGGCAACTTTTAACAGCATTTTTTGTGCTAGTATAAATGGCAAATTATCAATATAAAGCTATTCCGTACACTACGGTGTCCCATTCGGATTTTCACAACCTAGTAATTCAAATTTGGTGGCTGGAAAACCCCGATGGAGTTAGATAAATTGTATTTTTTAGTCACTATAAATCCTGCAAGTTTCCTAGCTTTTATCTCTATATTAGTTTAGTTAAAATAATGGCTTCAGAAGGTTATTAGGTGCCGTATTAAATTAATGCGATGCTCGAAAAGCGGTCAAACCGAACGGCAACTTTTAACAGCATTTTTTGTGCTAGTATAAATGGCAAATTATCAATATAAAGCTATTCCGTACACTACGGTGTCACATTCGGTTTATCACAACCTAGTAATTCAAATTTGGTGGCTGGAAAACCCCGATGGAGTTAGATAAATTGTATTTTTTAGTCACTATAAATCCTGCAAGTTCCCTAGCACTCATTTCTATATTAATTTAGTTAAAATAATGGCTTCAGGAACTTATTAGGTGCCGTATTAAATTAACGCGATGCCCGAAAACCAGTCAAAGCGAACGGCGACTTGTAGCAGTATTTTTTGTGCTAGTATAAATGGCAAATTATCAATATAAAGCTATTCCGTACACTACGGTGTCCGATTCGGGTTTTCACAACCTAGCAATTCAAATTTGGTGGCTATAAAACGCCGATGGAGTTAGATAAAAGGTATTTTTTAGTCACTATAAATCCTGCAAGTTCCCTAGCTTGTATCTCTATATTAGTTTAGTTAAAATATTGGCTTTAGAAGCTTATTAGGTGACGTATTAAATTAATGCGATGCTCGAAAAGCAGTCAAACCGAACGGCACCTTTTAACAGCATTTTTTGTGCTAGTATAAATGGCAAATTATCAATATAAAGCTATTCCGTACACTGCGGTGTCACATTCGGTTTATCACAACCTAGTAATTCAAATTTGGTGGCTGGAAAACCCCAATGGAGTTAGATAAATTGTATTTTTTAGTTACTATAAATCCTGCAAGTTCCCTAACACTCATTTCTATATTAATTTAGTCAAAATAATGGCTTTAGGAGCTTATTAGGTGCCGTATTAAATTACCGCGATGCCCGAAAACCAGTCAAAGCGAAAGGCGACTTGTAGCAGCATTTTTTGTGCTAGTATAAATGGCAAACTATCAATATAAAGCTTTTCCGTACACTACGGTGTCACATTGGGTTTATCACAACCTATTAATTCAAATTTGGTGGCTGGAAGTTCCCGATGGAGTTAGATAAATTGTATTTTTTAGTCACTATAAATCCTGCAAGTTTCCTAGCACCCATTTCTATAATAATTTAGTTAAAATAATGGCTTCAGGAGCTTATTAGGTGCCGTATTAAATTAACGCGACGCCCGAAAACCAGTCAAAGCGAACGGCGACTTGCAGCAGCATTTTTTGTGCTAGTATAAATGGCAAATTATCAATATAAAGCAATTCCGTACACTACGGTGTCACATTCGGTTTATCACAACCTAGTAATTCAAATTTGGTGGCTGGAAAACCCCGATGGAGTTAGATAAATTGTATTTTTTAGCCACTATAAATCCTGCAAGTGCCCTAGCTTTCATTTCTAAATTACTTAATTAAAATAATTGCTTCAGAAGCTTATTAGGTGCCTTATGAAATTAATACCTAGCTCGAAAAACAGTTAAAGCGAACTGCGACTTTTAGCAGCTTTTTTTGTGCTAGTATAAATGTCAAATCATCAATATAAAGCTATTCCGTACACTACGGTGTCACATTCGGTTTATCACAACCTAGTAATTCAAATTTGGTGGCTGGAAAACCCCGATGGAGTTAGATAAATTGTATTTTTTAGCCACTATAAATCCTGCAAGTGCCCTAGCTTTCATTTCTAAATTACTTAATTAAAATAATTGCTTCAGAAGCTTATTAGGTGCCTTATGAAATTAATACCTAGCTCGAAAAACAGTTAAAGCGAACTGCGACCTTTAGCAGCTTTTTTTGTGCTAGTATAAATGTCAAATCATCAATATAAAGCTATTCCGTACACTACGGTGTCACATTCGGTTTATCACAACTTAGTAATTCAAATTTGGTGGCTGGAAAACCCCGATGGAGTTAGATAAATTGTATTTTTTAGCCACTATAAATCCTGCAAGTGCCCTAGCTTTCATTTCTAAATTACTTAATTAAAATAATTGCTTCAGAAGCTTATTAGGTGCCTTATGAAATTAATACCTAGCTCGAAAAACAGTTAAAGCGAACTGCGACTTTTAGCAGCTTTTTTTGTGCTAGTATAAATGTCAAATCATCAATATAAAGCTATTCCGTACACTACGGTGTCACATTCGGTTTATCACAACCTAGTAATTCAAATTTGGTGGCTGGAAAACCCCGATGGAGTTAGATAAATTGTATTTTTTAGCCACTATAAATCCTGCAAGTGCCCTAGCTTTCATTTCTAAATTACTTAATTAAAATAATTGCTTCAGAAGCTTATTAGGTGCCTTATGAAATTAATACCTAGCTCGAAAAACAGTTAAAGCGAACTGCGACTTTTAGCAGCTTTTTTTGTGCTAGTATAAATGTCAAATCATCAATATAAAGCTATTCCGTACACTACGGTGTCACATTCGGTTTATCACAACCTAGTAATTCAAATTTGGTGGCTGGAAAACCCCGATGGAGTTAGATAAATTGTATTTTTTAGCCACTATAAATCCTGCAAGTGCCCTAGCTTTCATTTCTAAATTACTTAATTAAAATAATTGCTTCAGAAGCTTATTAGGTGCCTTATGAAATTAATACCTAGCTCGAAAAACAGTTAAAGCGAACTGCGACTTTTAGCAGCTTTTTTTGTGCTAGTATAAATGTCAAATCATCAATATAAAGCAATTCCGTACACTACGGTGTCACATTCGGTTTATCACAACCTAGTAATTCAAATTTGGTGGCTGGAAAACCCCGATGGAGTTAGATAAATTGTATTTTTTAGCCACTATAAATCCTGCAAGTGCCCTAGCTTTCATTTCTAAATTACTTAATTAAAAGAATTGCTTCAGAAGCTTATTAGGTGCCTTATGAAATTAATACCTAGCTCGAAAAACAGTTAAAGCGAACTGCGACTTTTAGCAGCTTTTTTTGTGCTAGTATAAATGTCAAATCATCAATATAAAGCTATTCCGTACACTACGGTGTCACATTCGGTTTATCACAACCTAGTAATTCAAATTTGGTGGCTGGAAAACCCTGATGGAGTTAGTTAAATTGTATTTTTTAGCCACTATAAATCCTGCAAGTGCCCTAGCTTTCATTTCTAAATTACTTAATTAAAATAATTGCTTCAGAAGCTTATTAGGTGCCTTATGAAATTAATACCTAGCTCGAAAAACAGTTAAAGCGAACTGCGACTTTTAGCAGCTTTTTTTGTGCTAGTATAAATGTCAAATCATCAATATAAAGCAATTCCGTACACTACGGTGTCACATTCGGTTTATCACAACCTAGTAATTCAAATTTGGTGGCTGGAAAACCCCGATGGAGTTAGATATATTGTATTTTTTAGCCACTATAAATCCTGCAAGTGCCCTAGCTTTCATTTCTAAATTACTTAATTAAAATAATTGCTTCAGAAGCTTATTAGGTGCCTTATGAAATTAATACCTAGCTCGAAAAACAGTTAAAGCGAACTGCGACTTTTAGCAGCTTTTTTTGTGCTAGTATAAATGTCAAATCATCAATATAAAGCAATTCCGTACACTACGGTGTCACATTCGGTTTATCACAACCTAGTAATTCAAATTTGGTGGCTGGAAAACCCCGATGGAGTTAGATAAATTGTATTTTTTAGCCACTATAAATCCTGCAAGTGCCCTAGCTTTCATTTCTAAATTACTTAATTAAAATAATTGCTTCAGAAGCTTATTAGGTGCCTTATGAAATTAATACCTAGCTCGAAAAACAGTTAAAGCGAACTGCGACTTTTAGCAGCTTTTTTTGTGCTAGTATAAATGTCAAATCATCAATATAAAGCTATTCCGTACACTACGGTGTCACATTCGGTTTATCACAACCTAGTAATTCAAATTTGGTGGCTGGAAAACCCCGATGGAGTTAGATAAATTGTATTTTTTAGCTACTATAAATCCTGCAAGTGCCCTAGCTTTCATTTCTAAATTACTTAATTAAAATAATTGCTTCAGAAGCTTATTAGGTGCCTTATGAAATTAATACCTAGCTCGAAAAACAGTTAAAGCGAACTGCGACTTTTGGCAGCTTTTTTTGTGCTAGTATAAATGTCAAATCATCAATATAAAGCTATTCCGTACACTACGGTGTCACATTCGGTTTATCACAACCTAGTAATTCAAATTTGGTGGCTGGAAAACCCCGATGGAGTTAGATAAATTGTATTTTTTAGCCACTATAAATCCTGCAAGTGCCCTAGCTTTCATTTCTAAATTACTTAATTAAAATAATTGCTTCAGAAGCTTATTAGGTGCCTTATGAAATTAATACCTAGCTCGAAAAACAGTTAAAGCGAACTGCGACTTTTAGCAGCTTTTTTTGTGCTAGTATAAATGTCAAATCATCAATATAAAGCTATTCCGTACACTACGGTGTCACATTCGGTTTATCACAACCTAGTAATTCAAATTTGGTGGCTGGAAAACCCCGATGGAGTTAGATAAATTGTATTTTTTAGCCACTATAAATCCTGCAAGTGCCCTAGCTTTCATTTCTAAATTGCTTAATTAAAATAATTGCTTCAGAAGCTTATTAGGTGCCTTATGAAATTAATACCTAGCTCGAAAAACAGTTAAAGCGAACGTCGACTTTTAGCAGCTTTTTTTGTGCTAGTATAAATGGCAAATCATCAATATAAAGCTATTCCGTACACTACGGTGTCACATTCGGTTTATCACAACCTAGTAATTCAAATTTGGTGGCTGGAAAACCCCAATGGAGTTAGATAAATTGTATTTTTTAGTTACTATAAATCCTGCAAGTTCCCTAACACTCATTTCTATATTAATTTAGTCAAAATAATGGCTTTAGGAGCTTATTAGGTGCCGTATTAAATTACCGCGATGCCCGAAAACCAGTCAAAGCGAAAGGCGACTTGTAGCAGCATTTTTTGTGCTAGTATAAATGGCAAACTATCAATATAAAGCTTTTCCGTACACGACGGTGTCACATTGGGTTTATCACAACCTATTAATTCAAATTTGGTGGCTGGAAGTTCCCGATGGAGTTAGATAAATTGTATTTTTTAGTCACTATAAATCCTGCAAGTTCCCTAGCACCCATTTCTATAATAATTTAGTTAAAATAATGGCTTCAGGAGCTTATTAGGTGCCGTATTAAATTAACGCGACGCCCGAAAACCAGTCAAAGCAAACGGCGACTTGCAGCAGCATTTTTTGTGCTAGTATAAATGGCAAATTATCAATATAAAGCAATTCCGTACACTACGGTGTCACATTCGGTTTATCACAACCTAGTAATTCAAATTTGGTGGCTGGAAAACCCCGATGGAGTTAGATAAATTGTATTTTTTAGTCACTATAAATCCTGCAAGTGCCCTAGCTTTCATTTCTAAATTACTTAATTAAAATAATTGCTTCAGAAGCTTATTAGGTGCCTTATGAAATTAATACCTAGCTCGAAAAGCAGTTAAAGCGAACTGCGACTTTTAGCAGCTTTTTTTGTGCTAGTATAAATGGCAAATCATTAATATAAAGCTATTCCGTACACTACGGTGTCACATTCGGTTTATCACAACCTAGTAATTCAAATTTTGTGGCTGGAAAACCCCGATGGAGTTAGATAAATTGTATTTTTTAGTCACTATAAATCCTGCAAGTTTTCCAGCACTCATTTCTATATTAATTTAGTTAAAATAATGGCTTCAGAAGCTTATTAGGTGCCGTATTAAATTAGTGCGATGCACGAAAAGCAGTCAAACCGAACGGCAACTTTTAACAGCATTTTTTGTGCTAGTATAAATGGCAAATTATCAATATAAAGCTATTCCGTACACAACGGTGCCCCATTCGGATTTTCACAACCCAGCAATTCTAATTTGGTGGCTATAAAACGCCGATGGAGTTAGATAAAAGGTATTTTTTAGTCACTATAAATCCTGCAAGTTCTCTAGCTTTTATCTCTATTTTAGTTTAGTTAAAATAATGGCTGCAGAAGCTTATTAGATGCCGTATGAAATTAATGCGATGCCCGAAAACTAGTCAAAGCGAACGGTTACTTGTAGCAGCATTTTTTGTGCTAGTATAAATGGCAAATTACCAATATAAAGCTATTCCGTACACTATGGTGTCACATTCGGTTTATCACAACCTAGTAATTCAAATTTGGTGGCTGGAAGTTTCCGATGGAGTTAGATAAATTGTATTTTTTAGTCACTATAAATCCTGCACGTTACCTAGCTCTCATTTCTATATTAATTTAGTTAAAATAATGGCTTCAGGAGCTTATTAGGTGCCGTATTAAATTAATGCGATGCTCTAAAAGCAGTCAAACCGAACGGCAACTTTTAACAGCATTTTTTGTGCTAGTATAAATGGCAAATTATCAATATAAAGCTATTCCGTACACTACGGTGTCACATTCGGTTTATCACAACCTAGTAATTCAAATTTGGTGGCTGGAAGTTTCCGATGGAGTTAGATAAATTGTATTTTTTAGTCACTATAAATCCTGCACGTTACCTAGCTCTCATTTCTAAATTAATTTAGTTAAAATAATGGCTTCAGGAGCTTATTAGGTGCCGTATTAAATTAACGCGATGCCCGAAAACCAGTCAAAGCAAACGGCGACTTGTAGCAGCATTTTTTGTGCTAGTATAAATGGCAAATTATCAATATAAAGCTAAACCGTACACTACGGTGTTACATTCGGTTTATCACAACCTAGTAATTCAAATTTGGTGGCTGGAAAACCCCGATGGAGTTAGATAAATTGTATTTTTTAGTCACTATAAATCCTGCAAGTTCCCTATGGCACCTACTGTTTTAGAAGTATACAAAATGGAATGCTAGAACCTGTAAACGCTTTGGCGGGCGATCTGAGACGTTGTGGATATCATTTCGATAGTAGAAGCGCTCTTAGATCCTTTAAATTTTAGTAAAGCTATTTCGGTGTTTTAAAGCGACTTCTTAATGGCCTAAAAATGCTACTAGCAGTACGTATCATATTATAATTAATAGACAGTAATTGCAGAATGCTAAAGATTGTACAAAAACAACTGTAAACTAAATTAAAATGCATCAGAATGGCACCTACTGTTTTATAGGAAGACAAAATGGCATGCTAGAGCCTGTAAACGCTCTGGCGGACGATCTGAGACGTTTTGGATATCATTTCGATAGTAGAAGCGCTCTTAAATTTTTTAAATTTTATTAAACCTATTTGGGTGTTTCAATATTACTTCTTAATGGCCTCAAAATGCTACTAGCAGTACGTATCATATTATAATTAATAGACAGTAATTACAGAATGCTAAAGATTGTAAAGAAACAACTGTAAACTAATTTAAAATGCATCAGAATGGCACCTACTGTTTTAGAAAAAGACAAAATGGCATGCTAGAGCCTGTAATCGCTCTGGCGGACGATCTCAGACGTTTTGGATATCATTCCGATAGTAGAAGCGCCTGTAGATTTATTTAATTTTAGTAACGCTATCTCGGTGTTCGAATGCTACCTCTTAATGGCCTAAAATGCTACTAGCAATACGTAACATATTATAATTGTAGACATAATTGCAGAATGTTAAAAATTGCACAGACACAACTGCAAACTAATTTTAAATGCATCAGAATGGCACCTACTGTTTTAGAAGTATACAAAATAGAATGCTAGAGCCTGTAAACGCTGTGGCCTCTAAATGCTACTAGCTGTACGTAACATTTTATAATTAATAGACAGTAATTGCAGAATGCTAAACATTGTACAGAAACAACTGTAAACTAATTTTAATTGCATCAGAATGGCACCTATTGTTTTAGAAGTGGACAATATATCATGCTAGAGCCTGTAAACGCTCTGGCGGACGATATGGGACGTTTTGGATACCATTTTGGTAGTAGAAACGCTTTTAGATTTTTTAAATTTTAGTAACGCTATTTCGGTGTTCGAATGCGACTTCTTAATAGCCTCAAAATACTACTAGCAGTACGTAACATATTATAATTAATAGACAGTAGTTGCAGAATGCTAAACATTGTACAGAAACAACTGTAAACTAATTTTAATTGCATCAGAATGGCACCTATTGTTTTAGAAGTAGACAATATATTATGCTACAGCCTGTAAACGCTCTGGCGGACGATATGAGACGTTTTGAATACCATTTCGATACTAGAAAAGCTTTTAGATTTTTTAAATTTTAGTAACGCTATTTCGGTGTTCGAATGCTACCTCTTAATGGCCTCAACCTGGTGCTACTAGCAATACGTAACATATTATAATTAATAGACAGTAATTGCAAAAAAAAAGGGGTTTATAATAACTTTAGCCAACTGTCTAAAGGGGAAGATTTCAATATAACTATTATTTCTAGAAGGGGGATAGTGTAGCAGTACATATCTTAGCTTCTACATTGATACCGTTCGGTATTAGTTAAACTTAATAGATAGGCAACTTAAAGTGCATTAACAGTATAAGGGGTTGCCTACCCTTTTTATAAATCTAAAGCAGACGTAATAGAAGGCTCATGGTTAAATTATTAAAAACAATAAATAACAAAATTTGCTACTTCCTTTTTGGTTGAAAAAGCAAAAGGACGCTTCTCTGTGTAGAAGCGAAGCAAATTAAAAGTCCTAGCTTAAAAAGGATACACGCAGACAATAGTAAGGCTTTATTTACTCAATCCAGCATATTATTAAAATATAATAATTTTTCAGGCAGATAGGATAAATCACACAAACATTTTCTTTCTGAAAAGAGCAGTTATTACTTAACTGGTAGGTAACTAACAAGCTAATACATACAAATCATAATAGAGGGTTTTCCTTTATTCAGCTCTTAGAGACTCCTCGATAGCTACCAGCTCTTAGGCTTTTTCACTAGTTCGCATCTCCTGGTTGATTATATCTTCACCATGGAAGAGGGTATTGATGTGCTCCAAGTTGATAAGGAGAGAAAGGAGAACTTAGTTAGAAACTGCTAACAAGTTAGGAAATCACTCGCCAGTCAAAGACCATTTCTTTGGTTAGATGAGAGGTTCTTCTCTGTTGATATTGGAAGATGAAGAGGTCCGAATTCAATGGTTCTCTGCATTAACCGTATGTTAATCCTGAAAGAATTAGATATTGTTAATTAGAATTAGATTAACTTCATAGCTTGAATATAGTTAAATAAGGGCATAAGCCTTAATGATAATCGATAACAGATTAGTTTCAAAGTAAAAGAATTGTTACTTACCTAGGGTTGATCCTGAATGGGACTTGAATTGGTTTGCAGCTGTCAAGTTAGTATTTCAATCACTTGTCAAATAACAAGCTTTTGATCATACGGGATTTTTCTTATACTCCTTGGAATGATATCAGCTAAACTAAACACCAATCATTAATTGTGATTAAGGAATTCGAATGAGAAATACGAGGGTATAGAGAGCTCCTTATATTTTCATCTTACTACTCAGAGGTTATTAGTTAAATATGTATAAGAAATCTCCTGGATACTTATAGATTAATTAATGCAGACGTTTAATTAGAACAAATTCTAACTTGTCAGGGTAAATTAGGATTAGTAAGGAATTGCATAACATTTGTCAAAATTAAAAAGGCATAAACCTTAACAAATAACATATAATCAGTGAATTGTAAGAAAGAATACCCAATTATTGTAAACATCTTAAAATTAACACTTTATAATAAAGTTATGGCGCCCATTTCTGTTGATTAATGAACTATTATCTTTATGTGAAAGTGAAGCGAACTAAAAAGCCCACATTGGTTAAACCCTAATAAAAACCGTACATTGAGCTAGTCGGAGACGTGTGAGCCGTCCAAGGTAAGTTATAAAAAAGGGGCACACATAAGTGGCGCCCAACTGTCTAAAGGGGAAGATTTCAATATTACTATTATTTCTAGAAGGGGGATAGTGTAGCAGTACATATCTTAGCTTTTACAATGATACCGTTCGGTATTAGTTAAACTTAATAGATAGGCAACTTGAAGTGCATTAACAGTATAAGGGGTTGCCTACCCTTTTTATAAATCTAAAGCAGACTCCTGTTCGATATAACGGAGGGTCTAATATTTTTTTTTGTAGTGGTACTGCTTATAATCAAGCCAATTTATAAGGACTATGGTTCATGGCTAGTTCCTATCTTGTTTCAGGATTTCCTGGAGCGTTTCGCTTCTTGGTTATATTGAATTCGTTAATGACAATGCATAAAAAGAATTCACATGTGATGGAAAGACAACAATTCTATTTGACCATGTATATGGGTAGCTAAGTGAAGTAGTTAGTATTTTTTTATTAGCTGGAGGTGCAGTTATTATTTTAAAGAATTGAGCATAGCATGACTGAAGATCTTGAATTTTAGGTAGTGTCCTATGGGGTGCTGTCCTTAATTGTTTATTAAAGTACTTTACTCAAAGTGTAAAGTTAATAATTAGCTGTTAAATGCAAGAGGTTAATAATTGCTTCTGCAGAAAAACAGGCAAAATAAAAAGTAGCTTTATAGAATGGACTATGCCTCCAAAGCTAATTCCTTTTCTTAAAAAGAATTTGCAGAAATGTTTCACATCTGGAAAGGAAATAAATGATGGAATTCTAGATACGTTAGATTTCTTTATGGGCAATTAAGATAAGAAAAGTAACTTGAAATAATTTCAATGGTAAGAGTTAGTGTTCATAACTTAGTTTAAAAGGTAGGATATTAGTGTATATAGATAATGGGTAGTCAATGTTGTCAAGAAAGATTGTTTAAAGTAGAGGTATTAGCAAATATTAAAAAAGGGGTTTATAATAACTTTAGCCAACTGTCTAAAGGGGAAGATTTTAATATTACTATTATTTCTAGAAGGGGGATAGTCTAGCAGTACATATCCTAGCTTCTACAATGATACCGTTCGGTATTAGTTAAACTTAATAGATAGGCAACTTAAAGTGCATTAACAGTATAAGGGGTTGCCTACCCTTTTTATAAATCTAAAGCAGACGTAATAGAAGGCTCATGGTTAAATTATTAAAAACAATAAATAACAAAATTTGCTACTTCCTTTTTGGTTGAAAAAGCAAAAGGACGCTTTTCAGTGTACAAGCGAAGCAAATTAAAAGTCCTAGCTTAAAAAGGATACACGCAGACAATAGTAAGGCTTTATTTACTCAATCCAGCATATTATTAAAACATATTAATTTTTCAGGCAGATAGGATAAATCACACAAACATTTTCTTTCTGAAAAGGGCAGTTATTACTTAACTGGTAGGTAACTAACAAGCTAATACATACAAATCATAATAGAGGGTTTTCCTTTATTCAGCTCTTAGAGACTCCTCGATAGCTACCAGCTCTTAGGCTTTTTCACTAGTTCGCATCTCCTGGTTGATTATATCTTCACCATGGAAGAGGGTATTGATGTGCTCCAAGTTGATAAGGAGAGAAAGGAGAACTTAGTTAGAAACTGCTAACAAGTTAGGAAATCACTCGCCAGTCAAAGACCATTTCTTTGGTTAGATGAGAGGTTCTTCTCTGTTGATATTGGAAGATGAAGAGGTCCGAATTCAATGGTTCTCTGCATTAACCGTATGTTAATCCTGAAAGAATTAGATATTGTTAATTAGAATTAGACCAACGTCATAGCTTGAATATAGTTAAATAAGGGAATAAGCCTTAATGATAATCGATCACAGATTAGTTTCAAAGTAAAAGAATTGTTACTTACCTAGTGTTGATCCTGAATGGGACTTGAATTGGTTTGCAGCTGTCAAGTTAGGGCGAGTTGTTCAGTCATGGATTAACTTTTAATCCGGGTCAACTCCTATGGATACAATTATTGAGACAATTGTACCCATAGTAACTAACCTGGGATTACAGTTAATCCATGACTGAACAACTCGCCCTTAGTATTTCAATCACTTGTCAAATAACAACCTTTTGATCATACGGGATTTTTCTTATACTCCTTGGAATGATATCAGCTAAACTAAACACCGATCATTAATTGTGATTAAGGAATTCGAATGAGAAATACGAGGGTATAGAGAGCTCCTTATATTTTCATCTTACTACTCAGAGGTTATTAGTTAAATATGTATAAGAAATCTCCTGGATACTTATAGATTAATTAATGCAGACGTTTAATTAGAACAAATTCTAACTTGTCAGGGTAAATTAGGATTGGTAAGGAATTGCATAACATTTGTCAAAATTAAAAAGGCATAAACCTTAACAAATAACATATAATCAGTGAATTGTAAGAAAGAATACCAAATTATTGTAAACATCTTAAAATTAACACTTTATAATAAAGTTATGGCGCCCATTTCTGTTGATTAATGAACTATTATCTTTATGTGAAAGTGAAGCGAACTAAAAAGCCCACATTGGTTAAACCCTAATAAAAACCGTACATTGAGCTAGTCGGAGACGTGTGAGCCATCCAAGGTAAGTTATAAAAAAGGGGCACACATAAGTGGCGCCCAACTGTCTAAAGGGGAAGATTTCAATATTACTATTATTTCTAGAAGGGGGATAGTGTAGCAGTACATATCTTAGCTTCTACAATGATACCGTTCGGTATTAGTTAAACTTAATAGATAGGCAACTTAAAGTGCATTAACAGTATAAGGGGTTGCCAACCCTTTTTATAAATCTAAAGCAGACTCCTGTTCGATATAACGGAGGGTCTAATATTTTTTTTTGTAGTGGTACTGCTTATAATCAAGCCAATTTATAAGGACTATGGTTCATGGCTAGTTCCTATCTTGTTTCAGGATTTCCTGGAGCGTTTCGCTTCTTGGTTATATTGAATTCGTTAATGACAATGCATAAAAAGAATTCACATGTGATGGAAAGACAACAATTCTATTTGACCATGTATATGGGTAGCTAAGTGAAGTAGTTAGTATTTTTTTATTAGCTGGAGGTGCAGTTATTATTTTAAAGAATTCAGCATAGCATGACTGAAGATCTTGAATTTTAGGTAGTGTCCTATGGGGTGCTGTCCTTAATTGTTTATTAAAGTACTTTACTCAAAGTGTAAAGTTAATAATTAGCTGTTAAATGCAAGAGGTTAATAATTGCTTCTGCAGAAAAACAGGCAAAATAAAAAGTAGCTTTATAGAATGGACTATGCCTCCAAAGCTAATTCCTTTTCTTAAAAAGAATTTGCAGAAATGTTTCATACCTGGAAAGGAAATAAATGATGGAATTCTAGATACGTTAGATTTCTTTATGGGCAATTAAGATAAGAAAAGTAACTTGAAATAATTTCAATGGTAAGAGTTAGTGTTCATAACTTAGTTTAAAAAGTAGGATATTAGTGTATATAGATAATGGGTAGTCAATGTTGTCAAGAAAGATTGTTTAAAGTAGAGGTATTAGCAGATATTAAAAAAAATGCATCAGAATGGCCCCTACTGTTTTAGAAGTAGAGAAAATGGAATGCTAGAGCCTGCAAACGCTCTGGCGGACGATCTGGGACGTTTTGGATACCATTTTTATAGTAGAAGCGCTCTTAGATTTTTTAAATTTTATTAAACCTATTGGAGTGTTTCAATGCGACTTCTTAAGGACCTCAAAATGCCACTAGCAGTACGTAACATATTATAATTAATAGACAGTAATTGCAGAATGTTAAACATTGCACAGAAACAACTGTAAACTAATTTTAAATGCATCAGAATGGCACCTCCTGTTTTAGAAGTAGACAAAATGGCATGCTAGAACTTGTAAACGCGCTGGCGGACGATCTGAGACGTTTTGGGTATCATTCCGATAGTAGAAGCGCTTGTAGATTTCTTTAATTATAGTAACGTTATTTCGGTGTTTGAATGCAACATCTTAATGGTCTAAAAACGCTACTATCAGTACGTAACATATTATTATTAATAGACAGTAACTGCAGAATGCTAAAGATTGTACAGAAACAACGGTAAAACTAATTTTAAATGCATCAGAATGGCACCTACTGTTTTAGTGATCTAGGGCAATTCACCGAAAACAGTTTACCGAAAACATTTTACCGAAAACAGTTCACCGAAAAACAATTTACCGAAGGAACAATTCACCGAAAGAACAATTCACCTAAAATCCATTTTTCTAAGGTATGTTGTCGTTATTGTAGTCTCCAACAATTCTTGATATGTTTTCGACACACAAAAATTTAGAAACCTTATAAGGTCGTTAAAAACTAATCGTTCAAGTTAATGAGGGCCATTAGTAATTATCATTAACTCGTATTACTTTATATTATAAAAGTAGATTAAGTTGTATTACTGAAAGTTTAAATCACTAAAAGAGGATTCCAAACATATTTCCCTAATTGCTTCACATTTACTTTTCATTAGAAAGTAGATTATTGTCATTAAGTTGTATTACTAATAAATAAATATATAAGTATTTCCCTAATTGAGTTTAGTTTATAGAAAATTTTGCTAGAGTGAAGTTCGAAATGGCTCTCGAATACATAACCAGTGAAAAAGGCAAACGTTTGTTGTTTGACGAAGGTCACTTCTTCTATACGGATAGAAAAGTTGATTCAAAGATATATTGCAAGTGTGAAAGTTACCACAAAGTTAAGTGTGCTGCACGCATGATAACACTGGATGACAGTGTTATTAAAAGAAGTGGAACACATAATCATCTCGCTGATGCTGCGCATGTAGAAAAAATGCAAGTGATGACCACCATACGCGATGACGCCAGAAGAACTCGAGATGCACCACATTACATAATATCAAATGTTGTATCAAATGGAGTCAGCCAGGCAGCAGCAAGTAGGCTTGGGAAGGTAAGCAGCATGAAAAGAACAATACGCAAAATACGAACCAGGGATGAGGTTGCCCCAGCATTGCCTATTCGGCGCAGCGACATTGTTTTTCCCCAAGAATATAAAATAACAAAAAACGGGGAAGACTTTTTGATGTTCGATTTAGGACTTGATGAAGACCGGATATTGATGTTTTGTACGAGGAGAAATCTCCAACTTCTAGCTCAGGCTGACCACTGGTACGCAGATGGTACGTTCAAAACTGTACCGCACCTGTTCTGTCAGCTTTATACACTACATGGGTTAAAAAGTAATGTAGCTATTCCTCTAATCTACGCTTTGCTACCGGACAAAACCAGAGTTAACTACGTTCGATTACTCCAGAAAATAAAAGAGCTGCTCCCAGGAGTTACACCAGCATCAATTATGACTGATTTTGAAACTGGAATGATAAGCGCTATTACTGAAGAATTCCCTCAGTCCAGACATCGGGGGTGTTTTTTCCATTTTTCCCAATGCATAAACCGTAAGATTCAATCCGAAGGCCTTAAACAGAGGTATGAAACAGATGCAGATTTTGCTCTGAAAATGCGGTTATTAGCCGCAATAGCATTTGTTCCTACAGCAGAAGTGGTTCGTGCATTTGAAATGCTTTGTGACGAAAACATTTTACCCCCAGAAGCACAACCGGTAATGGACTATTTCGAAGACACCTGGGTTGGGCGTCCACAAAGAGTTCGCCGCCGTCCACCACTTTTTTCGCACGACATGTGGAACTGTGTAGAAGGAGTACGTCTAGGCTTGCCCAAAACGAACAATGCTATAGAAGGCTGTCATCGAGGCTTTGAGCAGCAAATTTCCTCTGAGCACCCCAATATTTGGAAGTTTGTTGAAGCCATCCAGAGGGAGCAATATGTTGCAGGAATCGAACCCCCGCCTGCCCGCAAGAAGTACAGGGACTGTGCCGAAAGGATATTAAGAATTGTTGAAGAGTACAATATTATAAATTTGAATGAATTCTTACGCGGTATAGCCCACAATTTGGGATATTGATATTGATTGAACAAACTTCATAAAAACAAAAAAACAAAAAAAAAACTATAAAAACAAAAAAACAAAAAAAAACTTTTAAACACGCCAGCATTTGCTGCAAGTCCTAAGCCTTGATAAAGTGTGAAGGGAAATTTACACCAATATATGTTAGAAGGATATTCTTTACAAAAGTACCAAAATAATATATAACATATCTAAAATTTTAGGTATATTTATATAATATAAGGGATTTTAGGTGAACTGTTCTTTCGGTGAATTGTTCTTTCGGTAAATTGTTTTTCGGTGAACTGTTTTCGGTAAATTGTTTTCGGTGAACTGTTTTCGGTGAATTGCCCGGAACCCCTGTTTCAGAAGTAGACAAAATGTCATGCTAGAGCCTATAAACGCTCTGGCGGAGGATCTGGGACGTTTTGGATATCATTTCGATAGTAGAAACGCTCTTAGATTTTTTTAATTTAGTTACGCTATTTCGGTGTTCGAATGCGACTTTTTAATGGCCTCAAAATACTACTAGCAGTACGTAACATATTATAATTAATAGACAGTAATTGCAGAATGCTAAACATTGTAGAGAAACAACTGTAAACTAATTTTAATTGCATCAGAATGGCACCTATTGTTTTAGAAGTAGACAATATATCATGCTAGAGCCTATAAACGCTCTGGCGGACGATATGGGACGTTTTGGATACCATTTCGATAGTAGAAACGTATTTAGATTTTTTAAATTTTAGTAACCCTATCTCGGTGTTCGAATGCTACCTCTTAATGGCCTCAAAATGCTACTAGCAATACGTAACATATTATAATTATAGCCAGTAATTGCAGAGTGTTAAACATTGCACAGACACAACTGCAAACTAATTTTAGCACCCATTTCTATAATAATTTAGTTAAAATAATGGCTTCAGGAGCTTATTAGGTGCCGTATTAAATTAACGCGATGCCCGAAAACCAGTCAAAGCGAACGGCGACTTGCAGCAGCATTTTTTGTGCTAGTATAAATGGCAAATTATCAATATAAAGCAATTCCGTACACTACGGTGTTACATTCGGTTTATCACAACCTAGTAATTCAAAGTTGGTGGCTGGAAATTCCCAATGGAGTTAGATAAATTGTATTTTTTAGTCACTGTAAATTCTGTAAGTTCCCTAGCTCTCATTTCTATATTAATTTAGTTAAAATAATGGCTTCAGGAGCTTATTAGGTGCCGTATTTAATTAACGCGATGCCCGAAAACCAGTCAAAGCAAACGGCGACTTGTAGCAGCATTTTTTGTGCTAGTATAAATGGCAAATTATCAATATAAAGCTATTCCGTACACTACGGTGTTACATTCGGTTTATCACAACCTAGTAATTCAAATTTGGTGGCTGGAAAACCCCGATGGAGTTAGATAAATTGTATTTTGTTGTCACTGTAAATCCTGCAAGTTCCCTAGCACTCATTTCTATAATAATTTAGTTAAAATAATGGCTTCAGGAGCTTATTAGGTGCCGTATTAAATTAACGCGATGCCCGAAAACCAGTCAAAGCAAACGGCGACTTGTAGCAGCATTTTTGTGCTAGTATAAATGGCAAATTATCAATATAAAGCAATTCCGTACACTACGGTGTCACATTCGGTGTATCACAACCTAGTAATTCAAATTTGGTGGCTGGAAGTTCCCGATGGAGTTAGATAAATTGTATTTTTTAGTCACTATAAATCCTGCAACTGCCCTAGTTTTCATTTCTAAATTACTTAATTAAAATAATTGCTTCAGAAGCTTATTAGGTGCCTTATTAAATTAATACCTAGCTCGAAAAGCAGTTAAAGCGAACGGCGACTTTTAGCAGCATTTTTTGTGCTAGTATAAATGGCAAATCATCAATATAAAGCTATTCCGTACACAACGGTGTCACATTCGGTTTATCACAACCTAGTAATTCAAATTTGGTGGCTGGAAAACCCCGATGGAGTTAGATAAATTGTATTTTTTGGTCACTATAAATCCTGCAAGTTTTCCAGCACTCATTTCTATTTTAATTTAGTTAAAATATTGGCTTCAGAAGCTTATTATGTGCCGTATTAAATTAGTGCGATGCACGAAAAGCAGTCAAACCGAACGGCAACTTTTAACAGCATTTTTTGTGCTAGTATAAATGGCAAATTATCAATATAAAGCTATTCCGTACACTACGGTGTCCCATTCGGATTTTCACAACCTAGCAATTCAAATTTGGTGGCTATAAAACGCCGATGGAGTTAGACTAAAGGTATTTTTTAGTCACTATAAATCCTGCAAGTTCCCTAGCTTTTATCTCTATATTGGTTTAGTTAAAATAATGGCTTTAGAAGCTTATTAGGTGCCGTATTAAATTAATTCGATGCTCGAAAAGCTGTCAAACCGAACGGCAACTTTTAACAGCATTTTTTGTGCTAGTATAAATGGCAAATTATCAATATAAAGCTATTCCGTACACTACGGTGTCACATTCGGTTTATCACAACCTAGTAATTCAAATTTGGTGGCTGGAAGTTCCCGATGGAGTTAGATAAATTGTATTTTTTAGTCACTATAAATCCTGCAACTGCCCTAGTTTTCATTTCTAAATTACTTAATTAAAATAATTGCTTCAGAAGCTTATTAGGTGCCTTATTAAATTAATACCTAGCTCGAAAAGCAGTTAAAGCGAACGGCGACTTTTAGCAGCATTTTTTGTGCTAGTATAAATGGCAAATCATCAATATAAAGCTATTCCGTACACAACGGTGTCACATTCGGTTTATCACAACCTAGTAATTCAAATTTGGTGGCTGGAAAACCCCGATGGAGTTAGATAAATTGTATTTTTTGGTCACTATAAATCCTGCAAGTTTTCCAGCACTCATTTCTATTTTAATTTAGTTAAAATATTGGCTTCAGAAGCTTATTATGTGCCGTATTAAATTAGTGCGATGCACGAAAAGCAGTCAAACCGAACGGCAACCTTTAACAGCATTTTTTGTGCTAGTATAAATGGCAAATTATCAATATAAAGCTATTCCGTACACTACGGTGTCACATTCGGTTTATCACAACCTAGTAATTCAAATTTGGTGGCTGGAAAACCCCAATGGAGTTAGATAAATTGTATTTTTTAGTCACTATATATCCTGCCAGTTCCCTAGCACTCATTTCTATATTAATTTAGTTAAAATAATGGCTTCAGGAGCTTATTAGGTGCCGTTATAAATTAACGCGATGCCCGAAAACCAGTCAAAACGAACGGCGACTTGTAGCAGCATTTTTTGTGCTAGTATAAATGGCAAATTATCAATATAAAGCTATTCCGTACACTACAGTGTCCCATTCGGATTTTCACAACCTAGCAATTCAAATTTGGTGGCTATAAAACGCCGATGGAGTTAGATTAAAGGTATTTTTTAGTCACTATAAATCCTGCAAGTTCCCTAGCTTTTATCTCTATATTGGTTTAGTTAAAATAATGGCTTTAGAAGCTAATTAGGTGCCGTATTAAATTAATTCGATGCTCGAAAAGCAGTCAAACCGAACGGCAACTTTTAACAGCATTTTTTGTGCTAGTATAAATGGCAAATTATCAATATAAAGCTATTCCGTACACTACGGTGTCACATTGGGTTTATCACAACCTAGTAATTCAAATTTGGTGGCTGGAAAACCCCAATGGAGTTAGATAAATTGTATTTTTTAGTCACTATATATCCTGCCAGTTCCCTAGCACTCATTTCTATATTAATTTAGTTAAAATAATGGCTTCAGGAGCTTATTAGGTGCCGTTATAAATTAACGCGATGCCCGAAAACAAGTCAAAACGAACGGCGACTTGTAGCAGCATTTTTTGTGCTAGTATAAATGGCAAATTATCAATATAAAGCTATTCCGTACACTACAGTGTCCCATTCGGCTTTTCACAACCTAGCAATTCAAATTTGGTGGCTATAAAACGCCGATGGAGTTAGATTAAAGGTATTTTTTAGTCACTATAAATCCTGCAAGTTCCCTAGCTTTTATCTCTATATTGGTTTAGTTAAAATAATGGCTTTAGAAGCTAATTAGGTGCCGTATTAAATTAATTCGATGCTCGAAAAGCAGTCAAACCGAACGGCAACTTTTAACAGCATTTTTTGTGCTAGTATAAATGGCAAATTATCAATATAAAGCTATTCCGTACACTACAGTGTCCCATTCGGATTTTCACAACCTAGCAATTCAAATTTGGTGGCTATAAAACGCCGATGGAGTTAGATTAAAGGTATTTTTTAGTCACTATAAATCCTGCAAGTTCCCTAGCTTTTATCTCTATATTGGTTTAGTTAAAATAATGGCTTTAGAAGCTAATTAGGTGCCGTATTAAATTAATTCGATGCTCGAAAAGCAGTCAAACCGAACGGCAACTTTTAACAGCATTTTTTGTGCTAGTATAAATGGCAAATTATCAATATAAAGCTATTCCGTACACTACAGTGTCCCATTCGGATTTTCACAACCTAGCAATTCAAATTTGGTGGCTGGAAGTTCCCGATGGAGTTAGATAAATTGTATTTTTTAGTCACTATAAATCCTGCAAGTTCCCTAGCACTAATTTCTATATTAATTTAGTTAAAATAATGGCTTTAGGAGCTTATTAGGTGCCGTATTAAATTAACGCGATGCCCGAAAACGAGTCAAAGCGAACGGCGACTTGTAGCAGCATTTTTGTGCTAGTATAAATGGCAAATTATCAGTATAAAGCTATTCCGTACACTACGGTGTCACATTCGGTTTATCACAACCTAGTATTTCAAATTTGGTGGCTGGAAGTTCCCGATGGAGTTAGATAAATTGTATTTTTTAGTCACTATAAATCCTGCAAGTTCCCTAGCACTCATTTGTCTATTAATTTAGTTAAAATAATGGCTTCAAGAGCTTATTAGGTGCCGTATTAAATTAATGCGATGCCCGAAAACCAGTCAAAGCGAACGGCGACTTGTAGCAGCATTTTTTGTGCTAGTATAAATGGCAAATAATCAATATAGAGCTATTCCGTACACTACGGTGTCCCATTCGGATTTTCACACCCTAGCAATTCAAATTTGGTGGCTATAAAACTCCGATGGAGTTAGATAAAAGGTATTTTTTAGTCACTATAAATCCTGCAAGTTCCCTAGCTTTTATCTCTATATTAGTTTAGTTAAAATAATGGCTTTAGAAGCTTATTAGGTGCCGTATTAAATTAATGCGATGCTCGAAAAGCAGTCAAACCGAACGGCAACTTTTAACAGCATTTTTTGTGCTAGTATAAATGGCAAATTATCAATATAAAGCTATTCCGTACACTACGGTGTCCGATTCGGATTTTCACAACCTAGCAATTCAAATTTGGTGGCTATAAAACGCCGATGGAGTTAGATAAAAGGAATTTTTTAGTCACTATAAATCCTGCAAGTTCCCTAGCATTTATCTCTATATTAGTTTAGTTAAAATAATGGCTTCAGAAGCTTATTAGGTGACGTATTCAATTAATGCGATGCTCGAAAAGCAGTCAAACCGAACGGCAACTTTTAACAGCATTTTTTGTGCTAGTATAAATGGCAAATTATCAATATAAAGCTATTCCGTACACTACGGTGTCCCATTCGGATTTTCACAACCTAGCAATTCAAATTTGGTGGCTATAAAACGCCGATGGAGTTATACTAAAGGTATTTTTTAGTCACTATAAATCCTGCAAGTTCCCTAGCTTTTATCTCTATATTGGTTTAGTTAAAATAATGGCTTTAGAAGCTTATTAGGTGCCGTATTAAATTATTTCGATGCTCGAAAAGCAGTCAAACCGAACGGCAACTTTTAACAGCATTTTTTGTGCTAGTATAAATGGCAAATTATCAATATAAAGCTATTCCGTACACTACGGTGTCACATTCGGTTTATCACAACCTAGTAATTCAAATTTGGTGGCTGGAAACCCCCAATGGAGTTAGATAAATTGTATTTTTTAGTCACTATATATCCTGCCAGTTCCCTAGCACTCATTTCTATATTAATTTAGTTAAAATAATGGCTTCAGGAGCTTATTAGGTGCCGTTATAAATTAACGCGATGCCCGAAAACCAGTCAAAACGAACGGCGACTTGTAGCAGCATTTTTTGTGCTAGTATAAATGGCAAATTATCAATATAAAGCTATTCCGTACACTACAGTGTCCCATTCGGATTTTCACAACCTAGCAATTCAAATTTGGTGGCTATAAAACGCCGATGGAGTTAGATTAAAGGTATTTTTTAGTCACTGTAAATCCTGCAAGTTCCCTAGCTTTTATCTCTATATTGGTTTAGTTAAAATAATGGCTTTAGAAGCTTATTAGGTGCCGTATTAAATTAATTCGATGCTCGAAAAGCAGTCAAACCGAACGGCAACTTTTAACAGCATTTTTTGTGCTAGTATAAATGGCAAATTATCAATATAAAGCTATTCCGTACACTACGGTGTCACATTCGGTTTTTCACAACTTAGTAATTCAAATTTGGTGGCTGGAAAACCCCAATGGAGTTAGATAAATTGTATTTTTTAGTCACTATATATCCTGCCAGTTCCCTAGCACTCATTTCTATATTAATTTAGTTAAAATAATGGCTTCAGGAGCTTATTAGGTGCCGTTATAAATTAACGCGATGCCCGAAAACCAGTCAAAACGAACGGCGACTTGTAGCAGCATTTTTTGTGCTAGTATAAATGGCAAATTATCAATATAAAGCTATTCCGTACACTACAGTGTCCCATTCGGATTTTCACAACCTAGCAATTCAAATTTGGTGGCTGGAAGTTCCCGATGGAGTTAGATAAATTGTATTTTTTAGTCACTATAAATCCTGCAAGTTCCCTAGCACTCATTTCTATATTAATTTAGTTAAAATAATGGCTTTAGGAGCTTATTAGGTGCCGTATTAAATTAACGCGATGCCCGAAAACGAGTCAAAGCGAACGGCGACTTGTAGCAGCATTTTTTGTGCTAGTATAAATGGCAAATTATCAGTATAAAGCTATTCCGTACACTACGGTGTCACATTCGGTTTATCACAACCTAGCAATTCAAATTTGGTGGCTGGAAGTTCCCGATGGAGTTAGATAAATTGTATTTTTTAGTCACTATAAATCCTGCAAGTTCCCTAGCACTCATTTGTCTATTAATTTAGTTAAAATAATGGCTTCAAGAGCTTATTAGGTGCCGTATTAAATTAATGCGATGCCCGAAAACCAGTCAAAGCGAACGGCGACTTGTAGCAGCATTTTTTGTGCTAGTATAAATGGCAAATAATCAATATAGAGCTATTCCGTACACTACGGTGTCCCATTCGGATTTTCACACCCTAGCAATTCAAATTTGGTGGCTATAAAACTCCGATGGAGTTAGATAAAAGGTATTTTTTAGTCACTATAAATCCTGCAAGTTCCCAGCTTTTATCTCTATATTAGTTTAGTTAAAATAATGGCTTTAGAAGCTTATTAGGTGCCGTATTAAATTAATGCGATGCTCGAAAAGCAGTCAAACCGAACGGCAACTTTTAACAGCATTTTTTGTGCTAGTATAAATGGCAAATTATCAATATAAAGCTATTCCGTACACTACGGTGTCCGATTCGGATTTTCACAACCTAGCAATTCAAATTTGGTGGCTATAAAACGCCGATGGAGTTAGATAAAAGGAATTTTTTAGTCACTATAAATCCTGCAAGTTCCCTAGCATTTATCTCTATATTAGTTTAGTTAAAATAATGGCTTCAGAAGCTTATTAGGTGACGTATTCAATTAATGCGATGCTCGAAAAGCAGTCAAACCGAACGGCAACTTTTAACAGCATTTTTTGTGCTAGTATAAATGGCAAATTATCAATATAAAGCTATTCCGTACACTACGGTGTCCCATTCGGATTTTCACAACCTAGCAATTCAAATTTGGTGGCTATAAAACGCCGATGGAGTTATACTAAAGGTATTTTTTAGTCACTATAAATCCTGCAAGTTCCCTAGCTTTTATCTCTATATTAGTTTAGTTAAAATAATGGCTTCAGAAGCTTATTAGGTGACGTATTCAATTAATGCGATGCTCGAAAAGCAGTCAAACCGAACGGCAACTTTTAACAGCATTTTTTGTGCTAGTATAAATGGCAAATTATCAATATAAAGATATTCCGTACACTACGGTGTCCGATTCGGATTTTCACAACCTAGCAATTCAAATTTGGTGGCTATAAAACGCCGATGGAGTTAGATAAAAGGAATTTTTTAGTCACTATAAATCCTGCAAGTTCCCTAGCATTTATCTCTATATTAGTTTAGTTAAAATAATGGCTTCAGAAGCTTATTAGGTGACGTATTCAATTAATGCGATGCTCGAAAAGCAGTCAAACCGAACGGCAACTTTTAACAGCATTTTTTGTGCTAGTATAAATGGCAAATTATCAATATAAAGCTATTCCGTACACTACGGTGTCCCATTCGGATTTTCACAACCTAGCAATTCAAATTTGGTGGCTATAAAACGCCGATGGAGTTATACTAAAGGTATTTTTTAGTCACTATAAATCCTGCAAGTTCCCTAGCTTTTATCTCTATATTGGTTTAGTTAAAATAATGGCTTTAGAAGCTTATTAGGTGCCGTATTAAATTATTTCGATGCTCGAAAAGCAGTCAAACCGAACGGCAACTTTTAACAGCATTTTTTGTGCTAGTATAAATGGCAAATTATCAATATAAAGCTATTCCGTACACTACGGTGTCACATTCGGTTTATCACAACCTAGTAATTCAAATTTGGTGGCTGGAAACCCCCAATGGAGTTAGATAAATTGTATTTTTTAGTCACTATATATCCTGCCAGTTCCCTAGCACTCATTTCTATATTAATTTAGTTAAAATAATGGCTTCAGGAGCTTATTAGGTGCCGTTATAAATTAACGCGATGCCCGAAAACCAGTCAAAACGAACGGCGACTTGTAGCAGCATTTTTTGTGCTAGTATAAATGGCAAATTATCAATATAAAGCTATTCCGTACACTACAGTGTCCCATTCGGATTTTCACAACCTAGCAATTCAAATTTGGTGGCTATAAAACGCCGATGGAGTTAGATTAAAGGTATTTTTTAGTCACTGTAAATCCTGCAAGTTCCCTAGCTTTTATCTCTATATTGGTTTAGTTAAAATAATGGCTTTAGAAGCTTATTAGGTGCCGTATTAAATTAATTCGATGCTCGAAAAGCAGTCAAACCGAACGGCAACTTTTAACAGCATTTTTTGTGCTAGTATAAATGGCAAATTATCAATATAAAGCTATTCCGTACACTACGGTGTCACATTCGGTTTTTCACAACTTAGTAATTCAAATTTGGTGGCTGGAAAACCCCAATGGAGTTAGATAAATTGTATTTTTTAGTCACTATATATCCTGCCAGTTCCCTAGCACTCATTTCTATATTAATTTAGTTAAAATAATGGCTTCAGGAGCTTATTAGGTGCCGTTATAAATTAACGCGATGCCCGAAAACCAGTCAAAACGAACGGCGACTTGTAGCAGCATTTTTTGTGCTAGTATAAATGGCAAATTATCAATATAAAGCTATTCCGTACACTACAGTGTCCCATTCGGATTTTCACAACCTAGCAATTCAAATTTGGTGGCTGGAAGTTCCCGATGGAGTTAGATAAATTGTATTTTTTAGTCACTATAAATCCTGCAAGTTCCCTAGCACTCATTTCTATATTAATTTAGTTAAAATAATGGCTTTAGGAGCTTATTAGGTGCCGTATTAAATTAACGCGATGCCCGAAAACGAGTCAAAGCGAACGGCGACTTGTAGCAGCATTTTTTGTGCTAGTATAAATGGCAAATTATCAGTATAAAGCTATTCCGTACACTACGGTGTCACATTCGGTTTATCACAACCTAGCAATTCAAATTTGGTGGCTGGAAGTTCCCGATGGAGTTAGATAAATTGTATTTTTTAGTCACTATAAATCCTGCAAGTTCCCTAGCACTCATTTGTCTATTAATTTAGTTAAAATAATGGCTTCAAGAGCTTATTAGGTGCCGTATTAAATTAATGCGATGCCCGAAAACCAGTCAAAGCGAACGGCGACTTGTAGCAGCATTTTTTGTGCTAGTATAAATGGCAAATAATCAATATAGAGCTATTCCGTACACTACGGTGTCCCATTCGGATTTTCACACCCTAGCAATTCAAATTTGGTGGCTATAAAACTCCGATGGAGTTAGATAAAAGGTATTTTTTAGTCACTATAAATCCTGCAAGTTCCCAGCTTTTATCTCTATATTAGTTTAGTTAAAATAATGGCTTTAGAAGCTTATTAGGTGCCGTATTAAATTAATGCGATGCTCGAAAAGCAGTCAAACCGAACGGCAACTTTTAACAGCATTTTTTGTGCTAGTATAAATGGCAAATTATCAATATAAAGCTATTCCGTACACTACGGTGTCCGATTCGGATTTTCACAACCTAGCAATTCAAATTTGGTGGCTATAAAACGCCGATGGAGTTAGATAAAAGGAATTTTTTAGTCACTATAAATCCTGCAAGTTCCCTAGCATTTATCTCTATATTAGTTTAGTTAAAATAATGGCTTCAGAAGCTTATTAGGTGACGTATTCAATTAATGCGATGCTCGAAAAGCAGTCAAACCGAACGGCAACTTTTAACAGCATTTTTTGTGCTAGTATAAATGGCAAATTATCAATATAAAGCTATTCCGTACACTACGGTGTCCCATTCGGATTTTCACAACCTAGCAATTCAAATTTGGTGGCTATAAAACGCCGATGGAGTTATACTAAAGGTATTTTTTAGTCACTATAAATCCTGCAAGTTCCCTAGCTTTTATCTCTATATTGGTTTAGTTAAAATAATGGCTTTAGAAGCTTATTAGGTGCCGTATTAAATTATTTCGATGCTCGAAAAGCAGTCAAACCGAACGGCAACTTTTAACAGCATTTTTTGTGCTAGTATAAATGGCAAATTATCAATATAAAGCTATTCCGTACACTACGGTGTCACATTCGGTTTATCACAACCTAGTAATTCAAATTTGGTGGCTGGAAACCCCCAATGGAGTTAGATAAATTGTATTTTTTAGTCACTATATATCCTGCCAGTTCCCTAGCACTCATTTCTATATTAATTTAGTTAAAATAATGGCTTCAGGAGCTTATTAGGTGCCGTTATAAATTAACGCGATGCCCGAAAACCAGTCAAAACGAACGGCGACTTGTAGCAGCATTTTTTGTGCTAGTATAAATGGCAAATTATCAATATAAAGCTATTCCGTACACTACAGTGTCCCATTCGGATTTTCACAACCTAGCAATTCAAATTTGGTGGCTATAAAACGCCGATGGAGTTAGATTAAAGGTATTTTTTAGTCACTGTAAATCCTGCAAGTTCCCTAGCTTTTATCTCTATATTGGTTTAGTTAAAATAATGGCTTTAGAAGCTTATTAGGTGCCGTATTAAATTAATTCGATGCTCGAAAAGCAGTCAAACCGAACGGCAACTTTTAACAGCATTTTTTGTGCTAGTATAAATGGCAAATTATCAATATAAAGCTATTCCGTACACTACGGTGTCACATTCGGTTTTTCACAACTTAGTAATTCAAATTTGGTGGCTGGAAAACCCCAATGGAGTTAGATAAATTGTATTTTTTAGTCACTATATATCCTGCCAGTTCCCTAGCACTCATTTCTATATTAATTTAGTTAAAATAATGGCTTCAGGAGCTTATTAGGTGCCGTTATAAATTAACGCGATGCCCGAAAACCAGTCAAAACGAACGGCGACTTGTAGCAGCATTTTTTGTGCTAGTATAAATGGCAAATTATCAATATAAAGCTATTCCGTACACTACAGTGTCCCATTCGGATTTTCACAACCTAGCAATTCAAATTTGGTGGCTGGAAGTTCCCGATGGAGTTAGATAAATTGTATTTTTTAGTCACTATAAATCCTGCAAGTTCCCTAGCACTCATTTCTATATTAATTTAGTTAAAATAATGGCTTTAGGAGCTTATTAGGTGCCGTATTAAATTAACGCGATGCCCGAAAACGAGTCAAAGCGAACGGCGACTTGTAGCAGCATTTTTTGTGCTAGTATAAATGGCAAATTATCAGTATAAAGCTATTCCGTACACTACGGTGTCACATTCGGTTTATCACAACCTAGCAATTCAAATTTGGTGGCTGGAAGTTCCCGATGGAGTTAGATAAATTGTATTTTTTAGTCACTATAAATCCTGCAAGTTCCCTAGCACTCATTTGTCTATTAATTTAGTTAAAATAATGGCTTCAAGAGCTTATTAGGTGCCGTATTAAATTAATGCGATGCCCGAAAACCAGTCAAAGCGAACGGCGACTTGTAGCAGCATTTTTGTGCTAGTATAAATGGCAAATAATCAATATAGAGCTATTCCGTACACTACGGTGTCCCATTCGGATTTTCACACCCTAGCAATTCAAATTTGGTGGCTATAAAACTCCGATGGAGTTAGATAAAAGGTATTTTTTAGTCACTATAAATCCTGCAAGTTCCCAGCTTTTATCTCTATATTAGTTTAGTTAAAATAATGGCTTTAGAAGCTTATTAGGTGCCGTATTAAATTAATGCGATGCTCGAAAAGCAGTCAAACCGAACGGCAACTTTTAACAGCATTTTTTGTGCTAGTATAAATGGCAAATTATCAATATAAAGCTATTCCGTACACTTCGGTGTCCGATTCGGATTTTCACAACCTAGCAATTCAAATTTGGTGGCTATAAAACGCCGATGGAGTTAGAAAAAAGGTATTTTTTAGTCACTATAAATCCTGCAAGATCCCTAGCTTTTATCTCTATATTAGTTTAGTTAAAATAATAGCTTCAGAATCTTATTAGATGCTGTATTAAATTAATGCGATGCTCGAAAAGCAGTCAAACCAAACGGCAACTTTTAACAGCATTTTTTGTGCTAGTATAAATGGCAAATTATCAATATATAGCTATTCCGTACACTACGGTGTCCGATTCGGATTTTCACAACCTAGCAATTCAAATTTGGTGGCTATAAAACGCCGATGGAGTTAGATAAAAGGTATTTTTTAGTCACTATAAATCCTGCAAGTTCCCTAGCTTTTATCTCTATATTAGTTTAGTTAAAATAATGGCTTTAGAAGCTTATTAGGTGACGTATTAAATTAATGCGACGCTCGAAAAGCAGTCAAACCGAACGGCAACTTTAACAGCATTTTGTGCTAGTATAAATGGCAAATTATCTATATAAAGCTATTCCGTACACTACGGTGTCACATTCGGTTTATCACAACCTAGTAATTCAAATTTGGTGGCTGGAAAACCCAATGGAGTTAGATAAATTGTATTTTTTTAGTCACTATAAATCCTGCAAGTTTCCTAGCACTCATTTCTATATTAATTTAGTTAAAATAATGGCTTTAGGAGCTTATTAGGTGCCGTATTAAATTAACGCGATGCCCGAAAACCAGTCAAAGCGAACGGCGACATGCAGCAGCATTTTTTGTGCTAGTATAAATGGCAAATTGCCAATATAAAGCTATTCCGTACACTACTGTGTCACATTCGGTTTATCACAACCTAGTAATTCAAATTTGGTGGCTGGAAAACCCCAATGGAGTTAGATAAATTGTATTTTTTAGTCACTATAAATCCTGCAAGTTCCCTAGCACTCATTTCTATATTAATTTAGTTAAAATAATGGCTTCAGGAGCTTATTAATTGCCGTATTAAATTAACGCGATGCCCAAAAACCAGTCAAAGCGAACGGCGACTTGTAGCAGCATTTTTTGTGCTAGTATAAATGGCAAATTATCAATATAAAGCTATTCCGTACACTACGGTGTCCGATTCGGATTTTCACAACCTAGCAATTCAAAGTTGGTGGCTATAAAACGCCGATGGAGTTAGAAAAAAGGTATTTTTTAGTCACTATAAATCCTGCAAGATCCCTAGCTTTTATCTCTATATTAGTTTAGTTAATATAATGGCTTCAGAAGCTTCTTAGGTGCCGTATTAAATTAATGCGATGCTCGAAAAGCAGTCAAACCGAACGGCAACTTTTGACAGCATTTTTTGTGCAAGTATAAATGGCAAATTATCAATATAAAGCTATTCCGTACACTACGGTGTCACATTCAGTTTATCACAACCTAGTAATTCAAATTTGGTGGCTGGAAAACCCCAATGGAGCTAGATAAATTGTATTTTTTAGTCACTATAAATCCTGCAAGTTCCCTAGCACCCATGTCTATATTAATTTAGTTAAAATAATGGATTCAGGAGCTTATTAGGTGCCGTATTAAATTAACGCGATGCCCGAAAACCAGTCAAAGCGAACGGTGACGTTTAGTAGCATTTTTTGTGCTAGTAGAAATGACAAATCATCATTATAAAGCTATTCCGTACAGTACGGTGTCACATTCGGCTTATCACAACCTAGCAATTAAATTTTGGTGGTTGCAAAACGCCGATGGAGTTAGATAAATTGTAATTTTTATTCACTGTAAATCCTACAAGTTTCCTAGTTCTCATTTCTATATTAATTTAGTAAAAATAATTGCTTTAGGAGCTTATTAGGTGCCGTACTAAATTAATGCCATACTCCAAAAGCAGTCAAAGCAAACGGTACACCTTTAGCAGCATTTTTTGTGGTCGTAGAAATGGCAAATGATTATTATAACGCTATTCCGTACACTACGGTGTCACATTCGGTTTATAACAACGTAGCAATTCAAATTTGGTGGCTGAAAAACGCCGATGGAGTTAGATAAATTGTAATTTTTATTCACTATAAATCCTACAAGTTCCCTAGTTCTCATTTCTATATTCATTTAGTAAAAATAATTGCTTTAGGAGCTCATCAGGTGCCGTATTAAATTAATGCGAAGCTCAAAAGGCAGTCAAAGCAAACGGTGACGTTTAGTAGCATTTTTTGTGCTAGTAGAAATGACAAATCATCATTATAAAGCTATTCCGTACAGTACGGTGTCACATTCGGCATATCACAACCTAGCAATTAAATTTTGGTGGCTGCAAAACGCCGATGGAGTTAGATAAATTGTAATTTTATATATATATATATAGCGAGTTTGGATTACAGCTACTGCCGTATCTCGCATCCCAATCGCCATTGCTTCCTGTTCCTCCAGTCATACTCGTGAAGGTTTCTAAGTACCATATCATCCTGCATCTGTTTAAACCATGTATTTGGTGGTCTGCCTCTTTTTCTTTTTCCTGGTGGGCTCCAATTTAAAATTTTGTTCGGCCATCTTTCTTCATTTATTCTTCGGGCGTGTCCATACCATATGAGCCGTCTTCTTCCGATTTCGTCCACTGTTGTTTTTCGTTTTCCCATTCGGTCTCTAATTTCTGTATTCCTAATATGTTCTAGTCTGGAAACTCTACATGCTCTTCGTAGGAAATCCATCTCTACAGCGTTTATTTTTTGTTGTTCGGTTTTACTCATTTCCCATGTTTCTGAACCATATAATAAGATACTTTGTATGATGGTATTGTATATTCTTATTTTCGTACTTTTTCTGATACTATTTGACCATAGAAGAGAGTTTAGCTTTTGTGTTGCTTGTTTGGCCTGTCTTATTCTATTCGTTATTTCTTTCTTTGAATTCGCGTCTGATGATATTACGCTTCCTAGGTATTTATACTCTTCGCATTTTTCGATTGTCTTGCCTTCTATTTCTAAATCGTTTGCTACTCCCGCCCCTGTTACCAGGTATTTGGTCTTTTTGTAATTTATATTCATTCCATTTGATTTGTATGTATCCGCAAGTTTTCGCATCATATATTCTATATCATGTTCGTCTCCAGCCAGGATTACCTGGTCATCGGCAAATAACAAAGAGTACATGTAATCCTCATTTATTGGAATGCCCATGTATTTACATTTGTTTTTCCAATTTATTAATATGTTTTCGATATAAATTTTAAACAACGTAGGAGATAGGCAGCATCCTTGACGTACTCCCTTGTTGGTGGTAAATGGTGTTGACAGTTTATTTCCAATCTTAATAATATTTTTTTGGTCTTTATAAATTTCTCGGATAGTGTATATGTAGTGTTTGTTTATATTAGTTTTATGGAGGATTTCCAAAAGTTTTTTGACAGGAACAGTATCAAAAGCTTTTTGCAAGTCGATAAATATTAGATGTGTTTCTAAATTTTTCAGTTTTCTCTTTTCTGTTATTTGTTTTATCGTGAATATATTATCGATGCATGAACGTCCGGCCGTAAATCCGCTCTGCTCTTCTCCTATTGTTATTTCTTGTTCTATTCTTTTTCTTATAATGCGTCCGTACAGTCTTCCTACAGTTGCCAGCACGCTGATGCCCCTATAATTTTCGCACTCATTTCTTGATCCTTTTTTATGTATAGGTGTCAAGTATCCTATTTTCCAGTCTTCAGGTAGGGGGTCATGTTCAATAAGACATCTGTTAAATATATAAGTAAGGATTTCATGTGTCTTTATAGTTGCGTGTTTAATTAATTCAGCAGGAATACCTCCTGGACCGGCAGATTTTCCGTTTTTCATTTCTTTTACGGCTTGTTGTACTTCTTCCATGGTTATTTCAGCAATGTGGTCTCTTGGTGTTTGATGTACCGTATTCTGTTGTTGATATTCCTTTCTATCCTCTTTTAATATCTTGGCAAAGTATTTTTGCCATTGGTCTATACTTATCATATTTGTATATTTACTTCTTTCATCTTTTCTTACATTTTTGATAGTGTTCCAGGCTTCTTTTGTTTGAGTACCTCCTATGTATTGTTCTATTTTATCGCATCTTTTTTCCCATTCATCATTCTTTGCTTTTTGTATTTCTTGTTTCACTTCACTACGTTTTCTTTGATATGCTTTTCTGTCTTGAGGGTCGTTTGTGGTTAGCCATAAATTATATAAGTTTCTTTTTTCCGTGGTTAACTTTTCTAAGTCCTCATTCCACCAGTATTCTTTGGTATTTTTTGTATGTTTCGTTTCTTCTCCTAAGGCTTCGTATGCGGCTGCATGAATAGCATTTTTCAATTTGTCGTACTCTTGTGTTGCTGTACCTGTTAATTCAAATGGTAATTTTGAAGACAACCTTACTTTGTATAGAAAACTTGTTGATTCTGTATTAAGGGATTTGAGGTTGTACTTCTTGTCTAATAATCTTCCAGTTTCTTCTGTGTCGTCATTAACTTTTCCTTTATTTTTTGCTTTTTTGTGTAGCAGGTACATTGTCGCTTTTAACAAAAAGTGGTCAGTTCCGCATTCTGCGCCTCGGTATACTTTTACATCCTGTATTTTCATTTGAGTGGTCTGCCTTGTAATAATATAATCTATAATAGATTTTAGTTGTCTCGTTGGTTGACTCCATGTAAACTTGTGTATCTCTCGATGTTGGAAGTATCCATTGAGTATTCTTAGATCAAAAGTTTGACATATCTCTATAAGTCGATGCCCATTGTTATTTATTGTTATCTCGCCGTAATTACCAATAATTGGGTCGCTCGCCTTCTTTCCAGTTCTAGCATTGAAGTCACCTAATAGTATTAATTCTTTCCTTGTACCTACGTTGTTTAGTGCTTCTGCCAGTTTCTCTTCATATGTATCTTTTGTTTCCATGTTTGAATCATCTGTCGGCGCATATACTGCTATTACAACAATCTCGTGTCCCCATATATTTAGTTCTATCTTTAGCAGTCTTTCATCTAGTTCTTCCCAGTTTTTCACATAGGTCATCAGTTTTTTGTGTATAGCTATGGCAACTCCGGCCCGTGCTCTGTTATACTTTGGCACTCCACTGAAGAATAATATGTAGTCGTCAAAGTTTTCATTGCCTTTACCTTTCTTCTTTGTTTCAGTAAGCGCTGCTATGTCAATGTTGTATTTTTTGAGTTGTTCGGCGATTTCTCTTTTCTTTGTTGAAATGCCCTGTATGTTCCAGGTTGCGCAGGTAAGTTTTTTCTTTCTTGGATTATTAAATTGATTGGGATTTTTAGCAATAACAGAATTGCCCCCCCCGTATCCGTTGGGGCTCCCTCTTTCGGAGGTGTGGATTACCACCCGGGGATTGTCTATATTTGGAGACCTTTTCATCCTGTTATATATATATGAGTATCTCGTGACGAGTTGCAAGCTCATCGCCGAGTTTTATTTCAGCCGCTCAATATGAGGCAGACGCTGTTTGCAGCCGCCCACTCTGGACAGACGCTACGTTTGCCTTTACATCAACCCTAAGGCTGGGCTGCCACTTCCGCCAGATTCGCCGTGTTGAAGTCCTTCTTCTCCGCTTTCACTGCCGTTGTGGTCTTCATCCGTAACCCTGGACAGGGGGCCCTTACGGGGTACTATCAGCCGGAGCCAGCTGAACCCTGGTTTTTTTGAGAGGTGTTACTCCTCTATCACTCCCCAATTTGTCCTGGCTTGTGACAGGCAGAGCCTGGATCCATTTCTTGGATCCAGGTTGGCTGGGTTGTCAACTAACTATGCCTACTAAAATAACTTTTTTTATGGCTATCTCTTTCTTACTCTATTATTCTGTGCTTTTGTTCATGCTATTTCATTGCTGTTATATATAATTATGGTCCAATCGGTATACAACGTTGTTTATGTGATTTTGTGATTTTCTTTGCCTTCTTAAGATTGATTCTTAATATGTGTATAAGTACAATTATTATTAATGTTAATAAATACATATAAGGATTATTTCTTCAAGTTAATATTAAGTTGTAACGCAGGGCCATTTAAGTAGTATCTGCACACGACCCGCACCCCTAAAATTGGGGCATGGCATATCAAATTTATAAATATTGTTTTGCTTCGTCTTTTATTATATGGTTGTTTAGTAAGTGTGATGTTTTATTTGTTGTTCTACTAAGGGCCGGTTGCAGAAAGCAATGTTAAGTCTCGTGTTAGCTAACATCGCGTCAAAGTGAACAAAATCGAATCAAATTTTGTTTACTAATGTATTAGTTGCCATAAACATTTGAGATTTGATTCGTTTTTGTTTACTTTGACGCGATGTTAGCTAACACCAGACTTAACATTGCTTTCTGCAACCGGCCCTAAGTGTTTTACGAGCAGCCTATAAAGTTCATTTTTCAAAAATGGAAACAAGTCAAAAAATAATGAAGTACAAACAACCAATGAACTCATTAACTGCATTAAATTTAAGAATCATCCCAATCTCCGGGAGTCAGAATAATCACAAAGTCCCTCCAATTTTTTTGTAAATCCTAACAGGTTGCAATTTATTGTGTCTAATTATTTATTTCTGTAAGCTTCGACAACTACAATGTTTTTCAACGATAAACGATTAATTTACCCCAGTGAATGCTTTTCAATGTTACATTTAAGCTGTTATTTTACATAAAATATTTCAGTTTATTTCTATGTAGTTTATTTTATTATTATCTGAGTTAGCTTAGCTTTCTAACATCCGGTCTTATAAAGGCCACTAATCTGGCGTTAACTTTAATTCGCTGTTAAAATAAACAAAAGCGCATCAAAATTTGTTTACTAATGAAGAAAATGTCATAAGCACTGACGTTTTGATGCGCTTTTGTTTATTTTAACAGCGAATTAAAGTCAACGTCAGATTAGTGGTTTTTATAAGACCGGCAGTTAATATTACAAATTTGATAAATACCCAGTTTTTAGGTATTTACCCGAGGCAGGAGTAAATACCTAGGTAAATACCCATTTATAAATTCCCTACCCACTGGGTATTTACCCGACCCACATCACTAAGTACAGGCGCACAATTTTAAGGGGCATCTGGCAGTAACCATGTTTAATACACTACTGATCAGAAATGTCAACTTTTAAACTACAATTTTCATCCTTCAAAGTAGAAAACTCAATTTCTAAATTATAAACCTCAACTTTTAAATTGGAAATCTCGACCTTTGACAAGAAATCTTAATCTTTAAAACAAATCTCAAATTCTAAACTAGAAATTTTAACATTATTGTAGAAATATACAGAGTGTAATGGAAGTCCATCCAATAATTTTAACCAGTGATAGATTTCACCAAAATGAACACTTTTTTATTTATTGTTTTTCATTTAATCGAATAATTTTCATTTACCTCCCCTAAATTTGACGAGCCACTTGGTAAGCAAATCTAAGTTAAAGGTGAACGACACAAGCATATGAAAACTGCAAAGTTCTTGCGCAAGAAAACAAGCGGTCAATAACTTACCTACCTCAATATTGATAAGGTACATTGGTTTTTCTCTTAATGTCATTTTTGGCAGTGGTCTATTATGATATGTTTTTCGGACTTTTTCCACTGTCTAGGGTGTAAATCACACAACGCTTCGGGAGTTTTGATCTACTCCCGTCTTCCGGTGTTCCTGGTTATTCCTGCGAAGGACTGATATTGGCACAAATTTACGTTGAAACACAAACACCTGAAGACGGGAGTAGATCAAAACTCCCGAAACGTTGTGTGATTTACACCCTAGACGGTGGAAAAAGTCCGAAAAACATATCATAGGTACATTGGTGACCAGATGTGAACTCAAGGTTTTATCAGTACCAATGCAATTTTCGTTGGTTTGCATATTAAAGAAATGTTTTTTGTTTTGTACCATTAAATTCACATATTATTGCATAGGCGGGTATGCATGTTTAGAGTAAAACTGCTTTGAATCTTAACTCAGTTTTGACGGTGTTTTCGAAAAAATGATAAATAGAGTTGTTCGGTTTAGCGAGTTCTATTACGTGTTAAAATATTTGCACTCATTTTCATAACACCCTGTATATTTTGAAACTAAGTATTTTTACTCGAAACTCGCAATTTCGGCTTAAACCAGAAGTTTCAACTTTTAAACTACAAATTTTAAATTTTAGAGTACAACTCTACTTCGAAACTGGATTTTAATTTGTGTCCCCATAAAATGTACAGTGACGCCTATAATTGGCCTAACGGCTGTTGGCGGAGTGCGGAATAAAATAAAAATAAAATTATACATTTTTACGTTTAAATTATAAATTTCGAATTTTACGCCAGAAATCTACATTTAAACAAGAATTCTCACCGTATAAACTAGCTAGAAATCTTGACTTTTAAACTAGACATTTTATCCTCATGTTGAAAAACGTTGAATTTTAAACGAGAAATTGGTACTTGTGTAAGCTAAAAATCGCGACTTAACCAGAACTGTTAATTTTTAAACAAAAAAACCTCAAATTTTAAAACAAGGATCTCTAATTCTAGACTAAAAATTCCAACTTTACGGTGGAAATGTCTTTTTTGAAACTAGAAATTTTTATTTGAAACAGTACATCAAATATCAGCATTTAAAATTGAAATTTCAACTTTTATAGTGCAACTCTTTACTTTGAAACTGGATTTTTTAATGTTTAAAATTATACATTTTTACGTTTAAATTAGAAATTTCGAATTTTACGCCAGAATCTACATTTAAACAAGAATTCTGACCGTATAAACTAGCTGGAAATCTTGACTTTTAAACTAGAAATGTTATCCTCATGTTGAAAAACGTTGCATTTTAAACGAGAAATTGGTACTTGTAAACTAAAAATCGCGACTTTTAACCAGAACTTTCTATTTTTAAACACAAAACCTCAAATTTTAAAACAGGGATCTCTAATTCTAGACTAGAAATTCCAACTTGACAGTGGAAATGTCTTTTTTGAAACTAGAAATTTTTACTTGTAACAATACATCAAATATCAGCCTTTAAACTAGAAATTACAAATTTTAGAGTGCAACTCTTTACTTTGAAACTGGATCTTAATTTGTGAAACTAGAAACTTTCACATTTACCATAAAAATCTTAAATTATAAACCAAAAATCTAGAATTCGACTAGAAATTTCAACTTGAGTGTGTAATAGTTTTTAAACTAGAACTAGAGTCCAACTCTTTAATTTGAAACTGGATCTTAATTTGTCAAACTAGAAATGTTGGCGTTTAAATCATGGTGCAAAGATTTAAATCAAGATTTAAATGGTGATTTAAATCATCCAATTTTTTTATTGAAATCAAAAATTTCAGCTTGTTTAAAGATTTTTTATTAATGAAGAATAACTAGTTATTAATAAGAAGTGACTAGATAATACAACATTTATTCATTAAATACGATGTTCCACTCACTGTTTTAATATTTAAATAAGTAAACCAATTGACTCGCCTTCTCTGTTCCACTCTGTACACTTTTTTTGATGTTTTTTTAAACGAGCCACTAACCCTTGTAGTTCAAGTTAACACACTTTGCGAATTGCCCTGAATCCTGTTTTTCCCAGGACATTTTTGTTTAGCAAGTACCGCCAAATGTTGTCCCGACATTCCAATCTGCAGTAGTTTACTTTACCAGGGTTGTTCTTGAGCAATAAAAAATGTAACAGAATTACATCCAAAAGTGTAATAGATTTCTCTAAAACGTAATAGATTTCATTTTAATGGATAGATGGCGATGTATTTTCATATTCAGAGAATAGCTCCGAAATTATAACTTTTCTTCCAATTAGACAAACCGCAAAGGTTTTATTCGGTTGCAATGCAATAATGTGTCAATATTTTAACTATTCCCTCTAAAATAAAATATTAGAGTAAGAGTATCAATACATAATGGTCGATTAAAAATTTAAAACATCGAGATGGAAATGTTTCGATATATTGTTTATTAAAACGTATGTAAATATAAAATATTGTAGCCGTTTTTATAACTAAAACACATGATTAAAAACAAAAAAAGCCTTAATCTTTAATTGTAATTATTATTTGTATTTTAATTAATGCAATAATTGTACAAAAATTAAAACGTTAGATCTTCATGCTCATTTTCAGCTTTTTCACACACGTGGAGCTTTTTATTTAGTAATGATAACTTTGGGTTAAATGTATAACATAAATCATTGTTCAACAGTTCTTTAGTATGTAGTAAGGAACTACAAGTTGTTGTTAACAATCTGTTTCGGATTATTCTTCTTAACATAGAATTTCGGTTTAGACCGCTTAGTATTTGTAGATGAACGCCCAGCATTCTCTGGCTTAATGTGCCTTGCACCTTGTGAACTCGAGCAAAAACCCGCGCGAAGGCCATGATTTTTGTTGGCTCATGTTGTTTTGAGTATCTTGAGTAGGACTGGGTGATATTGAAATCGATAACTGTGAATTATAGATACATATCGATATATCGAAATATCTATATATGTATAGCGATAACTGTCTATAACTATCTATAGTTATCGATTTATATCGATTTATCAATAACTACCTATAGTTCATTCAAATTCAAGATAGAGCAAAATCTGCAACCCAAATTACAAATATCAGCAGTCAGTTGATTACTAATTTGATTTTATTAAAATGTAGATCATTTGATGTACGTAGTACCGGGTGACCATAAATGGTAGTGATTTTTTTTCTTAGGTTGTCTCTGTTTATGTTGGTGGTACTGTAAGTCTATGTCAAATTCGAGGTTAGCAGGTTAGGTTTTGCGTCAGTTTGTGTCAAAACTGACGCAAAACCTAACCCGGTAACCTCGAATTTCACATAGACGTACAGTACCACCAACATAAACAGTGCCAACCTAAGAACAAAAATCACAACAATTTATGATCACTCGGTATAATATAGAGGTTATAGTTTGTGGCAAATTTTGCAAAGCTTGAAATTGGAAAATTGTGCGATATCTACCTAAATGAAATCTGCTGAATGTGACCTGAGAATAAATTTATCAACTAAAAAATGTTGCAAATGCTTTCCTTAAGTAAAGATTCATATTAAAAACATGACACATTGACTTTGACACTTATCAAGACAGCAACAAAGCCATATCTCTCTGATCTAGATTTTAATAAAATTATATTAGTAATCAATTTACTGCTGATATTTGTAATTTGGGTTGCAGATTTTGCTCTATCTTGAATCTGAATGAACTATATAGTTATCGATTTATCAATAAATATCGATATTTATGGACAAATATCGATAAATTTCGATAAATATGGCTACTATATCGATATTTATCAATGCATGTACATATGTATATAGTACATGTTGTTAGTAGATATACAGTGACCAAAAAAGGCACCATAATATGGGAGATTTTTTTATTTAATGCTCACCAAAAGTCTACTCAGAAAATGCCCCAACGGGCTACTGCGCTAATAACCCGAACAAAAACCCTAAACACGATACAAATTAAACAAGCAAATCTTAAGGAATTTATGAGTGACTACTAAAGCAAATGTAACTCAGCATCAAATATCGATGAATATCGATAATATTATCGATATATCGTTATTTTCGCCCAGCCCTAATCTTGAGAACGAGGATACTTTGGCAGATTTGGCCTTTTTGCTGTTTGTGCATCCATATTCACTAACGTTTCGCTTCGCAAGATGTTGCAGCTTGCATCATCAGAGTTAAAGTCACACTAAGAACTGAAGGTCGGTGTGGAGCTTCAGTTCTTAGTGCGACATATTTTAAAAATAAGAAATATCGAGAGATAAAAAAAACTGATCCTCAGCGGGCTGTGGAAATTCAAACGTATGAATAATATGTTGGTGGCACTGTAAGTCTATGTAAAATTCCATGTTAGTAGGTTTTGCGTCAGTTTGTGTCAAAACTCAAGGAAAACCTAACTTGCTAACCTCGCCCTAAAATTCGGTTAATTACTGCCTGCAAAGAATCAAAGAAAGCCAACGTGTTCGACTCAATTTTAACATCATCAGCAGAAATGCTGATATGTCATTTGCATTTGCAGTTTGCCAGCTCGTCGTAGTCTAAACAATAACACATAAGAGAACAGTTTATCTTGGGACCTTGGGAGTTCGCTTTGTGCACTTAAGCCAGAGATGTGGTAAATATAGATGCAAACATGCCACTGCAACTGTGTTACTACATGTATGATATAAGCACAAACACACTTTTAACAAGCTGTCTCTTTCAAATGCACCTAAAATTCGTGATGGTCCACAGTCTCTCTCTTTCTAAGAGGTACCTAATGTTTGATTGGTTGCCAAAGCAGAGTGGTAATTTTAAACCGTCTTTCAGAACCACGATCCACCTCGCGAGAAGAATATCATCTTGCTAGTCGTTAAATTTAAAAACTCATAACCGAACGACGATCGAACCCCAGTAAAATTGAACTTTATAAATAAACATTTAAATATCCCTTTGTCGCCCGAACGGCTGTTACTCTTATCCGGTCTTTTATCGCTCTGCAGCCGGCCCCGCGCGCTTGCTGGTTTCATGTTTCATGATTGCGCTCGCATTTTTCCCTATTCTCGGACTTCGGCCGTTGGCCCGCTTGATATTTAAAATTGTTTGAGGTGCAAGTTGCCCTTGGTATCGAATTTGTCAAAGAGAAAGCTTCTGCGACGCCTAATTTCAGTGTAAATAAACGCAAATATGACAACTGACAACTGTAAATATGGTGATTGTAAACACACAAGTTATGCGAGTTCAGAAGTACGTTTAATATTGTGATGCGCATGCACTGCCCTGGTAACGCCCAGGTACCACTTAGAGGGAAAGAGACGATGTTTGTACAAACATTTACAATAATACGAAAAGAGACAAAATGAAAATCGTATGTTGTACATGTTGGAACATACGTATGTTCTTAAGTAAATGGTATGTTTGCATCTATATTTACCACATCTCTGACTTAAGCATGTTTTAAATATTCTTTTCTGTTAAATAAGTTAGAAAAATAGCAGAAACGGAGTTCTTGGCAGACCAGTTTAAATTTTTTTAATTAAGATTTTGTTCTATAATAATGTAAAACAAAGATTTTTTAAGCAATTGTGAAAATGTAATAGATTCGAGACATAATGTAACGACGTAATAGATCTATTACAACCCTGTACTTTACATCTTGAACCATTTAATAAAACAGCAGATGAAAATACAAAATCTCGAATGTCACCGTCGACGACATCGTCATCGGTGCCTATTATTTTGACGAGAACTGCATATTATTGCATACATAATACCTTCACAGCAGCGATATCGATTACGATTGGTGGTGTAATCCGTACCTTTGTTATCTTTATTGTTTTGCTGATAAAAATGGCCAGTACAAGATTTCAAAATTAAACTATATATGCCTACTGTACAAGCATCTGGCAATCAAAAAGTGTTGTTGCATATAAAAAAAGAAAGGAAGTGGAATTTTTGACGTCGAACGAGTGTATCTTTATTATAGCGTTAATTAATGCAGATTTTTAAATCGGCGAAAACCCTGATTTAAATAGAAAAAATCCAGAAATACTACATAAAATAGATTTTTAAATTTTGTAAATTTAAATCGTGATTTTGTTGCGCCCTGCGTTAAATTAGGAATCTCGATTTTTAAGCCACATATCTCAATTTTTAAATTAAAAATCTCGACTTTTAAAACCAAAAAACTAAAATTCTAACTTTAAAATAGATTTTTTTTAAACTAGAAATTTTTCCATAAAAACAAAATTTTAAAACTGAAATCTCTAATTCTAGAGTAGACATTCCAACAACTTTAAAGTGGAAATGTCTTTTTTTAAACTCGAAATTTTTACTTGTAGCAATACATCAAATAACAGCCTGTAAACTAGAAATTTCAACTTTTAGAGTGCCACTCTTTACTTTGAAACTGGATCTTAATTTGTGAAACTAGAAATTTTCACATTTAACACAAAAATCTCAAATTTTAAACCAAAAATCTCGACTTTTAAACCAAAAATCTAAAATTCGACTAGAAATTTTTACTTGAGACCAGAAATTCATGTCAAACCCGAAATCTCAACTTTTAAAATAGAAATGTTAATTTTGGAGTGCAACTCTACTTTGAAACTGTTAATTTGTCAAATTAGAAATTTGTACGTTTAAATTAGGAATCTCGATTTTTAAGCCAGAAATCTCAATTTTTAAGCCAGAAATCTCAATTTTTAAACCAAAAATCTCGACTTAAACCAAAAATCTAAAATTCAAGACGAGAAATTCTAACAATTGCTACTTGAAACTAGAAATCTCCACTTAAACCAGAAATATCAACTTTCAAACTAGAAATTATAGCGTTTGGGGTGTAACTCTTTAATTTGAAACTGGATCTTAATTTACATAACTACAATTTTTGAAGTTTAAAATTATAAATCTCGTATTTTACGCCAGAAAACCCTACTTTTAAACTAGAAATCTCATCTTTTAAATTACAAATCTCTACTTTTAATCAGATATACATATGTTTTTAAACCAAAAAATCCGGGACTTTTAAACCATAAATCTCAAATTTTAGAATAGAAATTTCAAATTTAATATGGAAACGTCTTTTTTGAAACTAGAAATGTTTACTTGAATCTAGAAATTAGTGACAAACCTGACATTTCAAGTTCTAAATTCGAAATTTTATTTTTTGGAGTGCAACTGTAGTTTGAAAGTGGATCTTAATTTGTGAAACCTGAAATTTTTACGTTTAAATTAAAAATCACGACTTTTAAACCAGAAATCTAAATTGTAGACTAGAAATTTCAACTTTATTGTGAAAAAGTTTTTTTAAACTAGCAATTTATATTTATACTTGCTACTACAAATTAAACAAAAGTTAGAAATCTCGAATAAAGTAGGGACCGCTCTGAGAAAGCAATTTTGCAAGGTGCTTGGTATTTAAAATTTCCGTGCGTTGAAAGAAGACAATCGGTTTTACGCTGTTCTTAGCAAAGACTATCAGCTCTAAGAAGGCTAGATACAAAATGAAAAGCGGATTATCTTTTGTTACGTACAATTGCTTTAAGATTGGGTAGAAATAAATCAAGAGTTCCTCAAACTTTGGAAATCCATACCTACCTCACAGGCAGTTTGTTGTTTGTTTAGTTAATTTAATTATAGATATTGTAGTACTGAAATAAGTTATACGAAACGCATTAAATTTCAAACTACAAACATTAAAAAGAAACATTCTATTGGCAAATTATAGTTTTTACATTAAAAAATCAGAATTTTAATTTCAGAATTATACGAAAAACGCAGTTTTAATTTTCTTGTAACTGAATCCATAAATTCCTTGAATTAAACATTAATTAGTTAATTGCACATTACACGCGTTAATACAAATGTATCGGAAAAGTTTAAAACGAGTTATAAATCCATATAAATATATAACATTGCGTAAAATCACAATTTTCCGTGGGCTATTCTTTGTCAGTATCACTTTCAAAATAATCGTCTTGTAAATTTATCACTATTGGAGGAATATTGTCGATTACAATTTCCCATTCCAACCAAGTTTCAATTAGTTTAGTTGTATGTTCAGTACATTTTCGCCAATTTTCGGGTAGACATTGATTTAAAGCTTTTATTCCACATATTCAGCACTTGTTCATCCCTGTGTCCATCTTGTCCAATATATTTGACGTAAAATCGTTTTGCAATCAGCCCAAATTAATTCAATTGCATTTTAATGACAATGATAGGGGCAAATGTAGAACTTCGTGTTTGCGTTCGCGCAACATCCCATCAACCCAAGTATTTTTCATTGATTTCAACTGTTTTTGATAACTCGACTGTGATATGATGCGTTGTCCATTATTATCAAAGAAGGTACAGCTAAATTTGGGATAAGTTTCTCTGATATCCATTTTTCGAAAAGTTCGCTATTGATGTTATCATGATAATCAGATTTTTTATGTAGAGGCAAAAAGGAAACTGGCTTCTTAGCCATTATTTGACACTGCATATAAAACAAAGAATCTTTTTCCACTTGGTCCACTAAGTGTTCTTACACTTTAAACATTTTCATCCAGCCAGCGTCTGCGATTTTCCCCTTTGGAAAAAATCCACGTTTCATCCAAGAACACTAATTGTCTTTTTAAACCCACAACATTTTTTTATATATTTTTTAAAACTCCACTCGCTGCTGCACAATTCAAGGTTGCTCACATAAATATCTACGATTCTTTCTTGTACTTAAAACCGATAATTTTTGAAGGTTTGTACGTGTGTCCATGAGGATGTACAATGTCACTGGTTTTTTCTGCCAATATATATCGTATATAGCCTCCCGGACTTCCATTTTCTGTCCTAGCTCTTCCTTTTTTGGTTTTGAACGTTTAATTAAATGTATTAATACATTTACCAAGGGATGGAAGATTTTCCGTATCTTTTTTGGAATTCGATCAACTGTACGTAGTCCTATATCTAGCGCTTCCACAACTCTCACGGCACTTAGCGGCAGCAAAGTTTTCCCTTTTTGCTTTTCTTCTTCAAAGTAACTTAACAGTTTTAACAGTTTTGCGATTGAGAATTCAAAACAAAACGTGTTTTCTCAACACACGCCATAATAGTAAAACTCTTGAGATAAACTTTGTGACGCTTTAGAAATGAACTGATATAGTGTTTAAAATTGACTTCCTTTTATATTTGAACACGTTTAAAACTATTCAATGTTAATGCGTTACATTCAGGTAATTATAGAATTCCAAGAATAGCAAATGTAATTACCTACCTACTATTAATCACTTTAGATGTTATAAATGCCATGGAAAGTAATTGATTAATAATTGATATTTAATACCATCATTTTAAATATTACATTCCAGTGGACATTTATATAGTACTTCAAATTTCCTGTTATTTATTTCCTAATTTAGCTAGAAATGCTTTTCATAAGCTAGCCCAAGGCAATTGAATATTTTAAATAATTAGAACGTATAGGGCCCTTTCAGGAAAAAGTTAACAGTGATGTTAATAAGTTGACGCAACGTCCGACTAAACCACATTGCATTCATTTCAAAGTTAATTCTCAATTGTTTCGTAGTTTGCGTATTTGTGCAAATCTCAGTAGACAAATATACTTCCGTTATGGACATTAACTAACGGAAGTAGATTTGTCTTCAGAAACATTCATATGTTAATATTTTTCATTTTGTAGTGTGGTGAAATACCCAAAAACATAGCATGATTATTGAAACGCCACAAAGAAGTTTCAGAGATGAGAGAAATTTCAATTTTTAAATTACAAATCTCGACCTTTAACCAGCACTTGAAATTTTTAAACAAAAAATCTCGACCATTTCGGAGGCTTTCACGGCCATTGTCATTAAATAACAAACAACTTCCGGGATTGGACCGTGTCATTATTGAGGTCGAAGAACTCAACGTTTCGCTCACTTTTGTAAGGGGCTTCATCAGGAGGAAAAGCAAAAGAGCAAGGTAACTTAACGTGTAAACCACACCACAGGCGAAACTCTTCTTCCTTCCGATCGTTAGAAGAGTTTCGCCTCTGGCGTGGTTTACACGTTGAGTTACCGTGCTCTTTTGATTTTCCTCCTGATGAAGCCTCTTACGAAAGTGGGTGAAACGTCTTCGACCTCAATGACACGATCCAGTCCCGGAAGTCGTTGTTACTTAAAAAATCTCGACCTTTAAAACAAAAGTCTCAAATTCTAGAATAGAAATTACAAACTTAATGAGGAAACGTCATTTTTGAAATTAGAAATTTTTACTTAAAATTAGAAGTAAATGACAAACCAGAAATTTTTACGTTTAAATTAGGAATCACGATTTTTAGCCAGAAATATCACTTTTTAAACCAAAAATCTCGACTTAAACCAGAAATCTCAAATTATAGACTAAAAATTCCAACTTTAAAGTAGAAATCTACTAGAAATTTTTACTTGAAACTAAAAATCGCGACTTAACGTGAAATCTCAACTTTTAAACTAGAAATTTTAGTTTTTGCAGTGCAACTAGGGTTTCCAAGTCCCGGGACCAAAAGTGTTTTCGGGACTTACAAGCTAAATTTCAAGTCCCGGGACTAGTCCCGAAGATCCCGAAAATGGCCCCATGGGGGCACCACTCAGGTGAAATTTTCCGAATGCAATTTCCAAAGAAAAACAAGTGTTTTAAGTGAAATAAAGTATTTATGTGCTGACAATCTGCGTTGGGGCTCGTATATAACTTCATTGCTTTCTTCTGGTACTAAAAATTTCTGTCGCTCTTCATCTTTTGCTTTTGTTGGAACTGCAAAGTGCTTGTGTAATCATTTCGTCAAGCTGCCTCTGATTATTATCTTATATTATAAGAGCCGATGCCGCCGGCCGTCCAGACCGTAAGCACAAGTGGCGCCGGCACACGCAGCATGAAGGGGGCCTGCATACTACTACCAGACGCGCGCTTGCTATATCGGTTTCTATAAGCGCAGGTTTCTGTAAGCGCACATGCCGACCGTAAGCACGTGGCGCCGCCACACGCAGCCAGACGTAGGCTGGCTACGCGCGTTCTAGTAATTTTATAGGAACACACTTTACATTTCGCCAATTGTTTATCTTCAATATATAAAATTGTTGCCATATTGACTTCAAATCGTTATTTTTTTAATGTAGAATAAAGGTAGGTTGCGAATCGAAATTCATTCTAATTGTAATGCTTGAGCAGACAAATAACGAACACATTTAAAACCTAAAAATATAAATTATTTAGCACATAATTTTAAAAGTCTACAACACACAGGTTTAATTCTAACCTACCGAAAACAATACCTCTCCTGCCTACGCAAAACGCAAATAATGCAGAACGTGCAGAGGAATAAGTAATACGCCGGACGCCGGTGAATACCCGTCCTAATTCTCTGACATCGAGTATACGCACGCATGTTGATATGGTCCCGGGACTTCGCCTGGGCTGGCTGTGGTCCCGGGACTCGGTTTTTGTGGTAGAATCCCGGGACTGTCCCGGGACCGGATGCCGGGACTGGAAACCCTAAGTGCAACTCTTTACTTTGAAACTGGATCTTAATGTGTAAATTTAAACTGTACGTTTAAATTAGAAATCGAGTTTTAAGCCCGAAATCGCAAGTTTTAAACCAAAACCCTCGACTATTAAACTAAAAATTTTGACTTTTAAACTAAAAATTTCAACTTTAATGTGAAAATGTCTTTTCTAAAAATAGAAATTTTTGCTTGGAACAAGAAATTAATTAATGACGAACCAGAAATCTCAACTTTTAAAGTAGAAATGTCACCTTTTAGAGTTCAACTTTTTTACTTTGAAACTGTATCTTAATTTGCAAAACTACAAATTTTCACGTTTGAATTAGAAATCTCAAAATTTACGCCAGAAATTCCTACTTTTAAACTAGAAATCCCAGCTTTGAAATTACAAATGTCGACCTTTAATTACGAGTAGATATATTAGTTTTTAAACCAAAAAATCCGGGACTTCTTAAATCATAAATCTCAAATTCTAGAATAGAAATTTCAACTGTAATAAGGAAACGTCTTTCTTTGAAACGAGAATTTTTTACTTGTAACTAGAAATTAATGAAAAACCCGAAATGTCAACTTTTAAATTAGAACTCTTTAGTTTGAAACTGGATCTTAATTTGTAAAACCTGAAATGTTTTAAGTTTCAATTAAAATCTCTATTTTTAAGCCAGAAATCTGAATTTTTAACCCAAAAATCTCGACTTTTAAATCAGAAATTTCAATTTTTAAACCAAAAATCTCGACTTCTAGACCAAAAATCTCAAATTGTAGACTAGAAATTTCAACTTTAATGTGAACATATTTTTTAAACTAGTAATTTTTACTTGAAATTAGAAATCTGGATTTACATTAGAACTCAACTTTTAAACAAGAAATTTCAACTTTGAGAGTGCAACTCTTCACTTTTTTAAATTTAAATTAGAAATCTCGACTTACGCCAGAAATCTTTACTTTAAAACAAGAATTCTCACCTTTTAAATCGGAAATCTCGACTTTTAAACTAGAAATTGCCACGTGCAAACTAGAAATCTCAACTTTTAAATTACAAATCTCGACCTTTAAAACAGAAGTCTGAAATTCTAGAATAGAAATTAAACTTTAATGCAAAAATGTTTTTTTTTGAAACTAGAAATTTTTACGTTTAAATTAGAAATCTCGATTTTTAAGCCAAAAATCGCAATTTTTAAACAAAAAATTTCGACATTTAGAGCAGAAATCTCAAATTCTGTACTAAAAATTCCAACGTTTAGTAGAAAGTCTATTTTGAAACTAGAAATTTTTACTTGTAACTAAAAATCTCTGCTTAGATCAGAAATCTCAACTTTTAAACTAGAAATTTTATGCTCATGTAGAAATGTCTAATTTTAAACGAGAAATTGCTAGGTACTTGTAAACTAGAAATCTCAACTTTTAAATTACAAATTTCGACCTTTAACCAGAACTTTAATATTTTAAACTAGAAATAATATCTTTTGGAGTGCAACTCTTTTAAACTGTATCTTCATTTGTGAAACTAGAAGTTTTTACGTTTAAATTAGATATCTCGATTTTTAAGCCAGAAATCTCAAATTCTAGACTAAAAATTTCAAGTTTAATGTGACGAAGGTTTTTTAAACTAGCAATTTTCACTTGAAACTATAATCTTGACTTAAACCAGAAATCACAACTTTTAAGCTAGGAATTTCAACATTTAGAGTGCAACTCTTTACTTTCAAACTGGATTTTAATTTGTAAAACTAGAAATTTTTAGTTTAAAATTAGAAATCTCGACTTGTAAACTAGAAGTCTCAATTTTTAAATTAAAAATATCGACTTTTAAACCAGAATTAATAATAATAATAATAATAATAATAAACGTCTTTATTCTTTTCCTTTCCTGTACATAAATATAATGAATATAATGTAAGAGAAAAAAAAGAAGACAAAAGAAAAAAATCACAAGGTGAAGTTCAGTAGTGTAGGTACTTTACCGTACACCCTGCTCTACCACTTAAACCTTACCAATATATATTTCATTTATACATTAAGTTCCTAAACCTATAAATTAAATTACAATATATTATATTATTATTCAGTGAGGCTGATCATAATAATTACTCACTATTTATATACAAAAGAAAAAATTTTAAATTAGTGGTTATGGTTGAAAAACTATACAGGAAAAACACTGTAGGGTTCAAAGTAGCATACTGCTTCAGTAATAACTAACTAAATTTGACGCGAGAATAAAATTTCAAATAGATGACGTTTAAAAGCTATTGGAGTTAACGTTTTCAATGAGTTGGGTACTGAATTATATATCTTCGAGACATTATACGAGAACGAGCGTTCATACAGAGCAGTTGTGTGCGCCGGCGGAGTGATTGTTCTTTTATTTCTGATGTTGATATTATGAACGTCCGTTCGAAATGAAATTTTTTCCATGAGATATGGAGGAGTTTTAAATAGAACAATTTTATGAAATAAACACGCAGACCATAAGTAGAACCGATTTTGCATATTCAACCAACCAATCTGGGCAAGCTTGTGAGACACACGTTGAAATCTGCGAATACCATACACATACCTTAGACAGGAGTTTTGAACTTTTTGAATTCTGTTCTTGTCGATAAAACTTAGACATGGGCTATATAATGGACTACAAAAAGTAAATTGAGACAAGACTAATGATTCACAGAGTAAAGTTTTAGTTTTAGTAGAAAAGTAATGCCTATGGGGAAATAATTTCCTTAAATTAGCGTAAGCTTTTTGAATGTTTTTGGAAATGTGACTGGAGAACCTAAAAGAATTGTCCAGCAGCAATCCTAAATTTTTTACACTGTCTATTTGAGGAACTATGGTGTTGTTAATTATAATTTCGATGTTTTGTATATTATTGCAGAGGTGCTTTCTGCCAAACACCATTATTTGTGATTTTGATGGATTTAGAAATAAATTGTGCTCCAGCGATAAATTGAAAATATTTTGTAGATCCATGTTTATCTAGTGGCGTATTATACCAGAAGCCTAAGAAGCCTGGGCTTGTGGCAAAAAATTTCAGGGGATGGAATAATTGACAAAAAACTTTCACATTTGTAATAAAACCTACTGGAAATTGCAGCAACAACCATGTGTAATATGCCCACTGTATTGCAGGGTCACAATGACGTCTCGTAGAAGCGGAAGAGAAACGAGTGGCGATGAGATGGGGAATTTAGAAGAGCAGATGCAGAAGCTCAGCACAGGGGAAAAGCGTGACATCAACATTTTGCTCCTGGGAGAAACGGGTGTAGGGAAGTCGACATTCATAAACTCCTTCTGCAATTATCTCCGCTATGTAGCACTGGATCACGCCATGAAAGGCGAGCTAACCACTTTAATACCTGCCAAATTCACCATCACTGATGAGAATTACGAGGAACAAACAGTGCATGTTGGGGAAGACACCAACGAATTTACGGAAGTTGGCGCGTCGGCCACACAGATGAGCAGGTCGTACGTCTTTCCAATCAGGAGGGGAAAAGTCCGAGTGCGGCTAATCGACACCCCCGGTGTTGGAGATACTCGAGGGATTGACCAGGACAACATCAACTTCGAGAACATCCTGTCTTTTCTTGGGGAAATAAATCACCTGAATGCTATATGCATTCTGCTGAAGCCTAACAACTCCAGGCTCACCGTCATCTTTGAATTCTGCATCAAGCACCTGCTGTCTAGGCTAGAGAAAAGTGCCAGCAAGAATTTGATCTTCGTCTTCACCAATTCGCGAAGCACATTTTACCGTCCTGGCGAAACGCTACCAGCGTTGAAGAAGTTGCTGGAAGGAGTCAACAGCGTCGATATACCTGTGTCAAAAGACAATATATTCTGCACAGATAATGAGGCCTTTAGATTTTTGGCAGCTGTTAACAACGGGATCAAGTTCAGCCCTATGGACACCGACAATTTTGCCCAAAGCTGGAAGAAGTCGGCGCATGAGTGCTGGAGGTAATGTTGTTGACTAATAATTCGCATGTGTAATTATTTTATTGACAGGATGATAACCTACATTGCCGGGGATGCAAGCAAGAGTGCACTAGAGCCGCACCAGGTGAAAAACACCATATCAGTCAACGAAGCTCGCCGTTTGATTGTGCAGTTGGCGCAGCCCCTGGCCGAAATCGCGCAGCTAATTCAAGATAACATTTGCATGTTGCAGAGGCATAAAGCGGCATTGCAGCTTAGTAATATCACGTTGTCGGAATTAAGACAGAAGCTTTATGTGCCTGTGGTAAATTTGCGTGTAACAAAATTGGATCAACCAACGACTGTCTGTGCCAGCCCAAAGTGCAGTACTGTTTATCGGGTAAGATTTATGGAATTATATCCAGTTAATAGATTTTATCTGGATAATTTTATCACTGTAAACAAATCTCTGTTTGCTGTTCTAATGCAAAGCAATCGTTGTTTCAGGTTGGCGAAATGAACAAGTGGCATTATCAGCAGAAGTGTCACAGCCCGTGCCATTTGAGAAATGTCCCCAAGGAAATAGTCGGAGCGCCAGAGCTATTACACTGCGCTGCCATGAGTGGAACAATGTGTCAAAGATGCCAGTGCAGCTATCAGCTCCACATGCACATCTACTACGAGACGGAAACTTACGAGGACAGGTTGGAAAACGAAGCTGTCAAGTCCGAAATCTCCGACAAGCAAGTGGCTCTCATCAGAGCCAGGAACTTGGTAGCAAAGATCGAACGGCGCGTTCAGGAATATGGTCAAGAGCGGGAAACTATTACGAAGACGACTGCAAAGTTTGCTTGTTTCCTGAAGGCAAATGCCATAGCCCCATACAATGATGCTTATCAAGGATATTTGCAGTATTTGATTGATAGGTATGTATGCATCGTGTTCTATGTTTTCGGTTCATCACATTTCCATTTCTCCTTCATTTTCTAAATGAATTTTTCCTTATCTCTTGTTTTTCTACTTTATTTGGCGCTTGGATTGTTTTTATATGATTCCAAGTTTTGTTTGTTTTTTCAGTTCCCCCTTTTGTTTAATATTGACAGTTTGACACATACACTAAAGTCTCCAATAAGCGGACACTACGGTTCCAAGCTTTTTTTCTGTTTATTGGAGCCGTTCCCGTAAAAGAAACAGTCGTGACTGGTTATAGGAGGTGTCTGTGTAAGAAAAAATTAAAATATTTTTTATAAAATCCCATATGTTGCATACTTTTTGGAAAACACGGTATACATACTTCCTTCATTATCTCTGTAGGTTTCAGTCCAAAGACTTTTGTTTTAAAGTGAGGGAAAATATACAGTAAACTAGAAGTTCACTTCTTTCATTTATTTTTTATAATTTCCTTCTATTCTGATGATATTTATCTTTTCTTTTGCCGCTATAACATAGTTCTTGTTTTGTTTATATTCATTTTTATATTTATTTTAATTCACTCATTCATTATGTTAGTAATGTGTTGTAGATTACCCTCTGTGCCTGCTATGATTACCATGTCATCAGCGAATAGTAGCTCAGATAACTGTGTAACTTCTGTTTTCCTAGTACACATTTTTTAATATTTTTATCACCCTTGTTTTAGACCAATTTTTGAATGAAATCTCTTTGATTCTTCATTTTGTATACTAACTGTATTGGAGTAGCTCTCGTACAATGCTTTAATGAGTCAACAGTTCCGGTTTCTATTCCCTGGTTTTGTAAACACTTCCAATAAAACATATAGTGCATTTCTCCTTCTGTGCTGGTGATGTCACTTATCTGTCTTAATATGAATATCGGATCCTGTATATCTCTACCTTTCCTAAAACCGTATTGGATTTCTTCTAGTGCCAAGAATTTTCTCACAACACTTGCGAACATTATACCTGTATAGCTTGTGCATTCTCTCCTATCACCTATTTTATATAACTGTATTCTGATTCCTATGTTCGATTCCCTAAGTACTTTCTTTTAAGATTTCATTTAGAAGGTTTCTCAGTGTTTCATTTCTGATTTCATCCGTAAATTAACATTTCTGGTGTTATGGTGTCTCTTCAAGATTTTAATTGCCCGTTATTTGCTAGCTAACCCAGTCGTCAATGCATAAAATCAGTTTCTTACCTTGGTGTGGTTATGGCAATGTCAACACGGCTTGCTCTGAGCCTGCTTTGTCTCCACCTATATACAGTGTCCGCCAAAAAGTCGGCATAATATGGGAAAAATTTTTATTTTTGATTTTTCAAAAAAACTTTTTACGTCAATAATTTGTGCTTGTCTAAAAACCTATTTTTATTTACTTATTTAGAAAATGGGAGTTTTTCGAAATTGTCAAAATCGAAAAAGTGCTATTTTTCGGAAATTAAGTAATATTTCAATGAGATTTTTTTAGAGTGTTATTTTTAGCTAACTAAACAATCTCAAGGCCAGAATTATTTTTTTAAATTTTAGCTAAAAATTAATTTTTAAGTTTTTAAAATATTTTTCAAAATTTCACATACAAAGACTTAATATTAAAGTTCAAATTTTTTTATGTGAACACTTTAAAGAATTATAATTGGTGAATATAATATAAAATGTTAATTACTTCTTTAGATTTTTTATTATTTACCGAAAAGTAGTATCTATGTTTGCATAATTGTTAGGTTTTCTATGCAAGGCGCTTTTTAGGAGAAATATTTTTCAATTCTAATTAATATCTATTTAAATGGCTTCAACAAACTCTAATCTAGCCCTGTTAATGAATTACTGTTACAAAAATCCTGTAAATGTTCTTTTACAGTTGTATAAATGAGGAAATTGTTTAGAACATGTAATTGGATAAAAAAAATCTCATTTAGACAACTGTAAAGGAACATTTACAGTATTTTTGTAACAATATTTCATTAACGGGGTTAGATTAGAGTTTCTTGAAGCAATTTAAATAGATATTAATTAGAATTGAAAAATATTTCTCCTAAAAAGCGCCTTGCATAGAAAACGTAAATAATAAAAAATCTAAAGAAGTAATTAACATTTTATATTATATTCACCAATTATAATTCTTTAAAGTGTTCACATAAAAAAATTTGAACTTCAATATTAAGTCTTTGTATGTGAAATTTTGAAAAATATTTAAAAATTGAAAAATTCATTTTTAGCTAAAGTTAAAAAAAAGTAGGGGGTTTCTGGCCTTAAGATTGTTTAGTTAGCTAAAATAACACACTCTAAAAAAGTATTACTTAATTTCCGAAAAATAGCACTTTTTTGATTTTGACAACTTCGAGAAACTCTATTTTCTAAACAAGTTAAAATCACTCGGTATATATGATACGGGCTAAATAGGTTTTTAGACAAGCACAAATTATTGACGTAAAAATTTGTTTTGAAAAATCAAAAATAAAAATTTTTCCCATATTATTCTGACTTTTTGGCGGACACTGTATATATATTTTAGCGCTACAGGCCATGGAGGTCCTTAGTTTCTATCTTTTTAACTATTTCTTTCCATTTCTGTCTATCCTTAGCTCTGTCTCTCTAATCCCTTATCCCTAATGCTATTATATTATGTCTTTCTTTGCCTCTTGAAACCACTTCTTCTTTGGGCATCCTCTTCTTCTTTTACCCGTTTCACTTCCATACAGGACTTTTTGCACTATTCTTTGTCCCGGCATTCAAATAATGTGGCCTAGCCACCTTGCTCGCACGAAACTTCTGTATGATCCCTGGTTTTCCATACAGCTCCATTACCCCCCTGTTTGTTCGTCTTTGCCATACGCCCTCCGCTGTTTTAATACCTCCAAAAATCTTTCTTAGAACTTTCCTCTCCCAAATAGCTAGTTTATTTTCACTCTGTTTGGTAATTATCCAGGTTTCGCTTGCGTACAACACCACTGGTCTTATTATTGTTTCATATGCATGGATCTTTACTGTTCTGGACACATTCTTTGCTCTTAATAGTGTGTTGATGATCCAACTGCACTATTACCTTTTAAAATTCTTTTGTTAATTTCATCTTCTTCCTCACTTTTGTTTGTCACTGTTATCCCTAAGTACTCAAACCTGTTTACTTTTTCAAACTTGTATTCTTTTTCTCTGGACCTGATTTTCATGTATTTGTTTTCTTCTGTTACTTCTGTTTGCATTTCCATGAATTTTGTTTTTTCTTCATTTATGTTTAGCCCATATTTTCTTGCCACTGGCTCAAATTTTGAAAAGACATTTTTAAGTTCTCGCGTCGATCTTGTTAATACTGCAAGGTCGTCGGCATATGCAATAAATTGGTGTTTATTATGGAAGTGTTCCAGCAGATTGTACTTCACTTTCTCTTATTATCACCTCTAAGATCAGGTTGAACAAAACTGTAGAAAGTGGATCTCCTTGTCCTAAACCTTTTTGAACTTTAAATCGATTACAAAATTCCCTTCTACTAAAATTCTATTCTGCGAATTACGTAAAGTCAATAAAGAGGATGTATAACGGCAGATTTCTTTCGTAACTGCTATCTTGTATAAAACGTGAAGATTTGGTCGATTGTTGATCTCCCAGACCTGAACCCGCCTTGAAACTCCCCTACTTCTTCATTTGCGTGTTTATTTAATCTATTACGTATGATTTTGGCTAAAACTTTATATGCTACGTCCTGCAGGGCTATCCCGCTATAATTCTCGCATTTTGTTTTATCACCTTTTTTCAAGAAAGGACAAATAACTGCATTGCTCCATCTTTCTGGCAGTTCCTCTTCTCTCCATATCCTTAGTATAAGTTGATATAGCTTTTTATGTAGTCTTTTTCCCGCTTGCTTCAAAATCTCAGCTGGGAATGCATTTTCTCCTGCGCTTCTATTACTCTTAAGATCTTTTATTTCTTTATCTACCTCTTGTTCCGTTGCTTCTTCTACTTCCTTCCACTCCTCATTTGGCATGTGTTCTGGTGGTTCTTGTTCTAATGATTGCCTGATCATTTAGTAATTGTTCAAAGTAACGGGCCCATCTACTCAATTTTTCGTTTGTATCTCCTAGGAGTAACCCCTCTTCACTTCTACAATATATTGTTTGGGTCTTTGAACCTGGTCTTGAATTCTTCATTTCTTGATAATAGTTTCCTATCTCTTTATTAACAAAGTGATCTTCTACCTTCTCTAATTGCTTCTCTAAATGTTTTCTCTTTTTTCTTCAACAAATTTGTTTAACCAGTTTTCTTTTTTCCCTGTAATCCACTTCTGTTCCTTCTGTTCTATTTTTATCTCTCTCTATTTTTACTTTATTTCTTCAGCCAGAGCTTCTTTGCACTTTTTGTCGAACCCTCCTTCTCTTTTACTTTTTTTGTTGCCTAAACAATGCTTCCCTGCCTCGGTCAGTGCTAACTGGATTTTTCCCCGTTCATCTTGTATACTTAAGGTTTCTTTTTCTTCCGACATTAGTCTTTCTTCAATTTCTTTTCCCAACTTTTGCTTCCTGAAGTTTCTCGATGTTATATTGTTGTCTTTCTCTCTTCTCTCTGCATTGATCTGGTAATTCTTGGCTAAGTTTGGCTATCAGCAATATGTGGTCGCTATGGGCGTAGGCCCGTCTGTAACTTCTACAATCTTTTATCAATGAGAAGTGCTTAGATTCTATTAGGACATGATCTATTTGGTTTTTATCTTTACCATTTGGGGAGATCCAGGTTACTTTGTGAATGTTCTTATGGTCAAAACATGTACTTGCTAACCTCTTTATTTTCTACCGCGAACTCGATTAATCTTTTGCCATTATCGTTGCTTTGCTTATGTAGGCTTTTTCCCCCTGTTATTTTGTGATAATGTTTCTCTCTACCCACTTTGGCATTTAGGTCCCCAAGTGTTATTTTAAGGTCATATCTCGGTATGCTCTCTAAAATCTCACTTAATTTTTCATAAAATTCATTCTTCATTTCCAAATCCTTCTCTTCTGTAGGTGCATGACAATTGATGATGCTTATCTTCGTGTACTTTGCACGTAGTCTTATGTAGCATATCCTATCTGAGATTGCCTTGAAGTCAACTACCATTCTCTTTATTTTTTCATTCGTTATAAATCCGACACCAAAATACCTATTATCTCCTCCGCTTTTTTCCCCAAACTAGTTATTTCAGACCCAAGCTGTTTGGTTTCTTGAAGGGCTAATATGCCTATTTTGTATTCATCCATTATATTTTCTAAATTTTTTGAAGCCCCTTCATATGTGCTTCTTATATTCCACGATGCAATTTTTATTACTTGATTTTTATCCTCTTTTCTTTTTCTTTGGATCCCCAGTTCTGTTATTCTCGTTATCCAGCTTTGCAATTCTTCATCTTCCCTCTCTACACTTGCCAATTTCTTTAGTTTTCCTGATGAATATTTAATTGTTCGTCCATTGTTTCCTAACTTATTAATTAACTGCTTTATTTGCCGATATAGTTCAGATCGCTCTTTACCACGTTTCTCTTCTTCTTTAATTAGGTCTTTTCTCAAACATGTTAATTCAGTTAACTTATTATGTAATTCCTTAGTTAGGTTTGTCATCTCGTCATTCATTTCTTTTAGGTGTTTTCATTCTGACTGCAATAATAATGTTAGTTTCTGAAGTTATTCTGTTGCCATGTTTTATGTAAACCGTTACTTATTGTTCCCTCGTACTTGTTTATCACTACACTTCACTATCACCAAAACCCACCAATGCTGGTATCTTTTCAGCTGTATTTTTGGCTGCACTCGGCACTCAAACCAGCTGCAGGGCACGATCTGGCATTTTAATATAATTGCTACAATATAAAAAGTTACAGTTCGGCTTCACTCAAGCGTGTTTAATTATTGCTAATCATTTGTTGGGAGTTGGGTATCTTCAGCCTTCTGTACTATTATTATTATTATCCTCGGTATCATTTTGTATGTCTTCTTGTTTCTTCAATTTCCTGGATTCTCATTAGTTCTTCAGTGCTGTCTCCCATCATAATTTGTCCTCCATCCGTCAATGTGTTACCTTCTTTTGTCGTAGCTGTTTTAAGGTGTTATAGAATTCTTGTTTAAAATTTCCTATTAACATTTTAACCTCGTTTTGAATATCTTATATTTACTTTAATTGTCCTGCAACTTTCTTGGCTGCTTCCAATATACTGTGTTTTAAGTGTTACCATTGATTTTTTATCCCTTTTGCCCATTTGCCTTCTTCTAACCATGCTTTCCAGTATCTTTGGTATCCTGTCTTACGTTTTTCCTTCATGAGTTTAAAGCTTCTAATTTTTTCTTTTAGTACTTTCAGCTTTATTTCTTATTCGTTATTTTCTAGAAGTTTAATTTTTTCTACACAAAATGCTATTATACTTTTTCTCCGGTATTATTTCTGGGGACCCCCCCTTTTACTCCTTTGTTATTTTCTTATTCGTTATTTTCTAGAAGTTTAATTTTTTCTACACAAAATGCTATTATACTTTTTCTCCGGTATTATTTCTGGGGACCCCCCCTTTTACTCCTTTGTTATTTCCCACTCTTCCAATAAGGTCTCTAAAGTAACTTTTATTTGGTCTTCCACTGTTCACTACTACCTGGAAAGTGATACAAATTTTTTTTGTTCTTTTATTGCGTCTTCATTTGGCGCATATGCTATTATTAATGTCCATTATCCTGGTTTAGTTTCCACCAAAAGCAGCCTTTTGTTTATGCACTCCTCTTTTATAATTCTTCTTGCTCAGTTTTCTTTAACACCTTCTGTTCGTTTCCTTGCCTTTTTTCTGCTTCTGTTATCCCATCTATCTCATATTTCTCCATTCCTTCTCTTAATTTCTCTTCTTTTCCATTTATACTTCTTACATTCCATGTGCCCATTTTTATAATTTCATAACTTTTATTTTTGGTTTTTCTTTTACTATGCATAATTTGTTTTTTCCAGCTTTTTATTATTTCTGCTTTAGCTATCTGGTTCATCTTTGCCGTATATGTTTCCGTTAATCCGTCTGAATATTTCAGTCTTCAACTTTTTCAATCGCTTTTATCTTGTTTCATTTTGCTTGGTTGAGATTTAATTAAACAAATCTTTTTTAACTTGACCATGTTCCCTTGTTTTCTTTCTTCTGATCTGCTGTCTTACTTCTTTTTATATTTCTCTTACCTCTTTTGTTAGGTCACTTCTGATATATACTATTTATTTCTTCAGTTTCTTTGGCGCATTTATTTTTCAGCACTTCTCTCACTGATTCCATTTCCAGTAACTATTTTTTGCTGCCAATTGTTCTTACATTTGTGGTTCTACGTCCAGCTTTTGTTTCAGTAAATGATCTGTTTCTTCCTTCAGTGGCTCTTCGTCCTTTGCATCAACTGATAGTCCTAAAACTATATTAAAATTATTTTTCCTGTTGTTTTTACTAGTATATCTATTTTTGTCTAATTCTTTAACTTCCCGCTTCATTTTTTTGTTTTATATTTTTTTGCTAATTCCCCTTATGTATTTCTCTTGTCCTTGTTTACTCACGATGAACCTGCTCGTGCTGCACTTTGCATTCATCCATGTGTTAGGTCTTCTTCTGTGCGATTTTTTTTCATCTTGTATACCTTTGGTAATATTTTTTCTTCTATTCATGTGTCCTAACCTTTTGTTCACTTGACTGCAAAGTTTTTGTTTTCACTACTTGTAGTCTGGTGATGTTTTTATTGAACACCCATGATTCGTAACTATTGTATAGTAGTGTTGGTACGTGTGTTGCGTTGTACACCGTTTATTTTAGTATCTTTCGCTCATTCTAAACAACCTGCTGTTTAATGCAAAAAACATTGTTTATGTTGTTGCAGTACTGTTGTTTAATTCTGACTCCTCCATTTTGTGGTGTGCGTTTTATTCTTCTTCTTAGATTGTGGTTTGTGAATGAATCGAGTTATCACTAGTACGAGTATATTACTCCTGCTGGTGTTTTAGACCATTCTTGGTAAGACTGCAGTTCGAAATATTCACATCCAGCAGATAAAAACTAAGTCGTTAGTAGAAGCTACAGCTCCTATAAAATGGCTACATTCTCTTATAACTCAAGCAGTACTTTTTTGTTTCCTATGTGGATTTCTTCAGTACATCATCAATTTAGCTAGTAATATCACTGGACATAGTATAATTTGTTCACACCCTAGTGGTAGGCCGCAAACAAAAATGTTGTATTGTGCCAATTATGCGCTTATCAACTCCTCTTTTACTTAATTCTTCCCATATTTTTCTCGAGGCGTTTGGTTGATTCATGAGTCTTGTGGAGCCCAAAAAGCGTTTTTAAGTCATTTATATTTGCTGCATTTTTTGTTTTTCCATTAGCAGTCTCTGTGTCTTCTCTCTCATGTAGCTGATATTTTGTTATTTAGTATTGATATACTGCTTGTATAAGCCGTTCACGATTTTTTTGGGTCAGGTGAGGCTATGACCATCTAGTAATTTTGTTGGCAGAACCTCTGTTACAACTAAACTCCCTCATGGAAATTGACACTTTTTGTGTTAGGTTAGGCTGTTTTCAGTTTAAGGTTATATTTTCTGAATAGGTACATTGTTGTCAGATCCCTCTCTAGTCTCGACATCGACTCGCATTTTTTAAAATTTGGTCTGTCCTTTTTAAATTGGAAGTAGCATGGTTTAATGGAAATATTTTGTTGTAACAAAATTATTTTGGACATTTTGACTTTTCCTTTGACGGAAATTAAAATTATTTTTACACATTTGATAAATCATTTATTTTCTTACGAATATTAAAATAATAAATCTGACAATGTGGTGGCAAGAAAATGTCGAACAGACACTGACAGAAAAAAAAAGTTGCATCCCCTACATCATCGAATCAGTTAGTCCAATATGAAAAGAAAAAATCATAGCCAACTCTGTCCCATAAAGGTCGTGAACGGCTTATATACACTTATTTCCCATTTTGGTTGTTATCATTTTTTTTTGCATTTGCTTTGCTATGGGTCATTTTTTCTGTTTTTTTTTTATATTCTGTTCTTTTCAACAATATTCTATTCATGAGTATTTTGTAATTTCCAATCATCTCTCTCTAAAAACTAAGAAACAAGTTCTTAATTGTAGATCAGTGAATTCCTTTTTTGTGTACAGGGAAAAATCAATGGGCGACAGTACCGACTATGACATGATAACACAGTTGCGTAAAATGCTAAGGGAATACACAGAGGAAAAAAACGCCCTGAACAATGCAATGTCTCAGTCCTCCCATGGCCTAACCTCAATAACTGCAGATGACATCATCAACTGTGTCCAGGATCTGTACAGCTTGAAGCACAGCGGTACAAAAATTCAGGAACTGTTCGCTAAACAGAAGTCCGCTCGCAAAGACGAAAACCAGAGCGAGACCAGGGAATACGTGCATGAGTACTACCCAAAGAAATCGCAGAAGAAACGCAAGAAGAACAAGGCCAAAAACCAGACAGGCAACTACGCCGATACAACAGATTCGGAATATGCCACAGACCATGGCCCCAGGAACTACTCTGGCCCCCCAAGCGGTAGGCAGAACTTCAACCCGAATCAGCGGCAGGGCTGGAAGCAGCCCAACCAGCAGCATCACAACCAAGGCCACCCTAACCAGAATCACTACCAAGGCCACCGTAACCAAAATCAGTACCCACAAGGCAACCAACACAACCCGGCTCAATATCTGCAAATCAGGCAAGACCCTTCCGGCCAATTTGATTTGCGTTTTGGCCAAACCAACCATAATCAGGGATACAATCCACAGGCTTACCATCAGAACGGGCCTCCTCAGAACTTCGGTCAGCAGGGAGCAAGGCCACGGCAGTTTTACAATCAAGGCTGCAACAAGCCTAAGCCTCGCAGCCACTCTCCAAATCCTCGCAATCAGTATAGGGGACAAGGTCCTAACAATCCCAGCGGACCTTTCAACCCAGGACTTTCAGTATTCAATTCAGGGGCTCAAAAGCAGTTCAATTCTATTCCTCCACTGTTTAATCATCCTATTCAGCCTCCACAATTTGCTTCTGGACCACGGGGATTTCAAGGGCCCAGAAGATTTAATCAAAATCAACAGCCGTTCAATAGCAATCCGCCACCCTACAGTAAATTTGAGAAAGACCAGAAATTTCAGCAACAAGGGGTAACAAGGGGTAGCAAGGGAGGTAACAAAAATGGGAATATTCCTTCCGATTCAGGATGCGAGTCTGCAGGTAAAGACAAAAAGAAGTACAATAAACATCCTACGAATGTAAGACAACATTATGTTGATGTGGGATCCTCCGAGAGTTCTTCAGAATCTTCCGATGATGACGATGCTTACATGAGCTGCCACAAATTTTAACTTTGTTTATTCATAATTTTTTTTATGCCGTATTTTACCGTTTTCTTATAATCGTTAACTATTGTAAGTTTTAGTATTTTTGAAGTTCTTTTTTATTTGTAGTGATGACATTAATCAGAAGAAAAGAGTACGACTTGAAATATTGCTTCGTACAATAATAGATTGAGAAAGGTGGCGAATTCAAATGTTATATTTTATTATGTTTATAATCACAAATACACTATACATTTTAAATTGGTTTCTTCACTTACCCATAATAGCGTACAGCTTTCATTTTAAAGGCTGTGGAGTTTTCTTTGCATTTGTAGGCCAACACTTGTTTAATTCTGCTTATTTCTACCATAGGAAATCTGGTTGCTACGTATGCTGAAAAATAACACAAGTTATTGCTTGAACTTAGAAAGTAGCCCTACAGCAGTTCAAATTTAGACTAATTTGTCGAAATACTTCTAAATTCAATTTAAAGTGCGTTAAAAAAAAACCGTTATCAAGTGGCCTTGTGTTAAACAGTAATTTTGGAAAGTCGTGTAACTTATTTTATTTGAAATCGGCATTAAAGTACCTCGAAATCGTCAGTAAAGTAATCCATTGTTTTACGACTTTTTTGTAGGTGGCGAGGCGACAGTTAAACGTCAACATAACCTACAAAAGTTGGTTAAAATGTTGTAATTTCGCGATTTCTCGATTTCAAATAAAACAATTTACTTCTCGGCACTGAAGTTCCTTTTTATCCCTCCACATTCGTGATAAAAAGCTAAACTTCAGTGCCTTGGTATACAAACTACTATTATGGATTGCGTATGCACACAACCTCACTTTGACAACTGACAACTCAAGTGACTGAGCACGTTGAATTCTGGGCGATGTAATAATCATCGACATACCGTCTTAAGCCAAAATTTAGTTCAAAGCCCTCTCGATAACGTTTTTTTTTAAACACACGTTATCAACATTACTAAAATGCCTTGAATATCAAATTTACCTATTTTTTCAATAACATCATTACGTTTATATTGTAAATGTTGCAGGAGATTGAAAGCAAGACATCAGACTTGTAATATTTTTATCGACCATTCAGTTGTTCTGAAATTTGGTATGATAGACATCGACCAATACTAAAAAAAATATTAAATCTGGAGGATAGTTTTGGCAGTTGCTATTAGAAAAGTAATTTTGCTGTCTAGTTAAAATTACAGTACGAGCCAATATTTACATAAAAATAATGCCAATTTAAGATATGGGCACCATTGGATTCCTTTTGTGAGCTTTGTAAAAATATGAATTTGGATAGCTGCAAAATCAGCTATTTCAGATCAATATATTTGGCGCAGCGAACAAATAGAGTGACTTATGCAACCCCAATAACATATTACAAAGCTGACTGGATGAGTATTTTAATAATTACTAAAGAATCGGAGAAGGCCTTATAATTAAACCTAATTTCAACTGACTTAAACAATTTTTTGAGGTTACGATGCAAAGAGAAACTTTGACCAACTAAAAAGCTTGGTGGCTCAAGGAGAAGAGGAAGCGCGAACACCTCTTGCTCAAAGTGGCAGATGCGGAGATTCGCATAAGCAAGTTCGTGCGATACTTGGGAGGAATATTGGATGAAAGAAGAAGTTTCGGGCACCATATAAACGATGTCGTCCGCAAGGCCGAGGACAAAACTCAATTAGCTAATGCTAAAGTGGTAAAAGACAGGTGTTTTGTGGTGTTATCCACTCGATACTGCTTTATGGCGCCCCTATTTGGTCCAAAGTTTGCAGCATTGGAAAATACCGAAATATGGTACCAAGGTACAGAGGAAAGCGCTGCTCAGGGTGATTTCTGGATACAGGACAGTTTCGGCAGAGGCACTGCAGTTGATAGCCGCAGTTGTGCCCATAGACCTCCAGGTGGAGGAAAGGAAACATGTCCACGACGCTCACAAGCGCAAAGAGCTGGAGGAAAGACATAGGCAAAGTGCTACTACAGAGTAGGCAACCTGGATGCGTTGATGAACGTGGTAAACAGTGCCAATGCATCTCGTGGCGAACAAGACGAGTTTTAGCCGGTAAAAATCCGGCACACTAGTTCATACAGACGAGCTGGCGTCAATGAAGATTTCTCATCTATAAAAAAAAGCCACGTCTACGTATTACAAGTGCACAAATGTCGTGCCTTTTAAGTTGGTCAAAGTTACTGTTTGTATTATAACCTCAAAAAATTATTTAATGTCTATTTAAGGTCTAATTATTAGGACTATTATTAAAATACTGATCCAGTCAGCTTTGTAATATGTCATTTGGGTTGCATAAGCCACTCTTTGTTCGCTGCGCCAAATATAGTTAAGATAATTTAGTTTGATTTTAAAGGCAAACTTGTCCATAGTAACC